>CM059187.1:98758303-98840973 GCA_030323885.1 Branchipolynoe longqiensis
GTTTAGCAGAGGATCAGACCTATTAGAATGTAGAATATGGAATAATTATGTTAATATGTTTAAACCCGTCCCTAATTTTGAAAATTGATTATATGATGTTAATTATGGGAAATTCTAGGCTGAGCCTTAGTACATTATGCATAGCTGGTACGCATTTATATATTGTATTAGGAGTGTCAATATTTATCGTTAACGTACTTTATTTAAGTGGAGCACGTGCCGACTATAGGCTAAGCCTCTTTACTGTACACATATTTGATTACGCGTTTGAATATTGTAGGTGATCTCAATATTTTACTGTTATGTATTATAATAAAATACATTATTAATTATAGGCCTAGCCTATTCACGCTGGGGATTATCTTCCCCTTAATCGACAGTAAGCTCTTCCTGGAGCTCGGGTGAGTGGGGCTCGCAGGCAGGCGGTGATCCGGCCCTTGGTTCCGGGATTTCGTCGGTATCCATATTTACCGAACATACTGTTATATCGGAGATCGCATCCGAATATTCTCCCTCCTCGTCGGAGGTAAAAATCAGCGGAGTTTCGCTGAGGGGGGTGGGCCCTCCAGGAGTTACCGGTAAGGTGAACGGTGATAACTGTTCGAGGTCGTCGTGCTCTGGTGCTAACAACGGCGTCGTGATACGGGAAGCCGGCGCCAAATGCGCGCAGTCACGTGCGGTCTGATCGTTAAAAACTTTGCAGGAGTCTGCAAAACTACTCAGCGACGACTCGACATTAACGGGGGATACAATGGGATCCCTCGGAGGTGAACGTGGCGGTGGGGCCACGACTTCCGCCATCATAGGTGGAAGCGGCACGATTTCCGCCCTCGCGGGTGGAAGCGGTACGATTTCCTCACGTAAAGGTGGGGACTGTACAATATCCACACTCATAGATGGGTGTGGACTCAGGGTAGGCGGCAGCAAATTTGGGCTTGCCACGGCTGATCTCCCCTTAGGCTTGTCGGTTTTCCCCTTTAGGGAAACCATGGGGGGCGCAATTTGCGTACGCGCAACGTAGGGTCCCAAGGGTTTGACTGTGGCGCTCCCCGGGATCCAGTTAACTGGAGCAGCTGGCGCAGCAGAGGAAGTAGATTCCTCTGCCACATTCGCTGTATGGTCACCTGAAGCAGAGACCTGCGCGGTTTCCGTACTGCCAGTGAAGTACGGTCGGAGGACGGACTGTGGGACGCCGGAAAAATCCAACGTCTCAAAAGAGCCGTCCCACTGCAGGGCGGATACGCCGAACCGGAAGTTGAACTTCATGTTCATCTCCTCCCATTGGTGGAGCTGTCGATCATAATGATCCATCATAAAACGGTAACGATCGTCGGCCGCCTTGACTTGGGCTTTCGCCTCTGCTTTAGTATTCTCAATCTCCTTTTGAGAAGTTTCCCACATCGTCTGCGCGCAAGTCACTTTGACTGCGTCCAGACGATTTATCCAGAAAGTGGACATAGAACTTACCATATTCATGAAAAAGTCCATTGTCTCAATTGACTCCGGGCCGGAGTCCCGCGCGAGGACCTCATGGACGGAAGGCGGTAAGCAATTATAACGCTCTATAAGGCGCTTCTTTGCAGCCGGGGATAAATCCGGCTGGAATGGAGCGTCTGCACGAGTGGATGGCTGCGCGTCGGTTGAAGCCGCGGTGGCCATCTCGGAAGCTCGTCGTTTTAAGTCGCGACGGAGCGAGGCGGGAATGGATCCCACTGTGGGCAGTGAAGGATCCAGGGGTTTGGCGCCCTTGCGTTTCGTCGATTGGACGAGCGCCGATACCGTGGTAGGAGCCGCCGCAGGTTTGGGGCGAAGGGCAGCCAAGCGTGCGCTTTCCTTCTCTCCAAACTGTTGCAGTTCATCGCCGCGCGCGATTTGCGCCGCGGTCCGTTCGAGAGGCGGGTCCTCTGTGGGAGGATCCACCACCGCTGAGGCATAAGAAATACCTGACTCGACTTTATCCGCTCTAAAGGGGCGGGGTTGTGGGGGCTGGGGACGGCCTCGGCGGGACCTGTGGCCGCGGCCCCCAGACGTGGTAGGACGGGTAACGATACCGTCCTCTCTATCTAACTTTTCTTTAAGACGGCGTCTGCCTGCGGAAAAATAAGCTTTTTCGCCTATGGTGACGCCTCCGTATATGCACACTGCTACAGTGTGCGCTGATATCGGTAACCGCAAAGTCTCGGCGAGAATTTGGCGGCCGCGCTCGGCATTAAACTCCGGAATGAAGGTATACCTACAGTTATCCGACAAGGACGGATCTTGAGCTACACGCGCCAATTTCCTTATGGTGGACTGCGGGCGCTTGTGACCCGACTTGGCGCAAATGCCGTACGACATTAAATGGCGTAACATGAGACCCCTTCGGTGAGTCGAGAAGGGTTTACCTGTCGATTTAGTGAACGGGCACGCTGCGGAACGGTGGTCGTCGCACGACCATCTCGGCACAGTATACAAATGCTCTTCACAAATGTGACGAGCCAATACATCCCAACGCCTATAGCGGCGGTTAGGGTGTTTCAAGTTTTCTGGTATTGCGCTGGGGCGTTCCAGGAAGTATTTACAAAATAGACACTTGTCTTTTGGGCGGAAAGTATGCCTAACAAATTTCAAGTGCGCAATATCTTGCGGCCGATAAGGCGACTTAGCTAGACCACGGACCTCAGTGATGACACTGTGGATACGCTGTACATAGGGCTGAAGGCCGGATTGATGATCATCTACCCAGTCCTCTACATCTGAATCCTCCCCATTTTCCCGTTGGACAGGGGGGAGGCGCAATTTGCATCGGCCAGTAGGTGTTGGGGGCAACAAATACATGGCTAATGTACGGTTCGGGCGTGGGGGGTCGAAATATCTCTCCCGCAGTATAGATTCCTGCAACATACCCAATTCAGCTGCCTTCCTTATAGGGACAGAACCAAGAGTGCGGCTATTGTAACCGCAATTCACTAAGTGGGGATACCTCTCAGGAATAGTAGCAACTGGGATATCGCTATCCCATTGTAACTCACCCTTCTCCAGGCGGTCGAGACGAAGTGCCATCGTACCGTAAAGTGGGTCCAATGTTGGGTCAGCAGGTGGTGTATCCTCCTCATCTGACACGTAATCCCTTGTCACAGCTTTTGATGTTGTGGCAGGAATTTTTCCTTCCGCCTCCCGTGCGGACGGGTTTCGCGCAGCTACACGTTCCGACGACCGTTTCCGGGGTGAACGTCTCGCTGCTTCTGCTTTAGAAAGTCGAACATTAGACGACTTACCTGAAGATGAGGGGGTAGGCTCATCTTCCTGATCAAGATCCTTCGGGCGCCTGTTGGTGACCAAAGTAAATTCCTCCTCAGTCACCATGGGGCTGACGTGAGGGGCGGTTGTCGTGCTGTCAGCCCACGAGGTGGGCCCAGACTGACTACAGGAAGCTTCCGCGGAAGCATTGCCTATCACCAATGATAGGCCTTGGGCCAGTCTCACCTCAGGTGTGAGGAGATTCCAGTCGCAAACTGTAAACACCGATATCTTACCGGTGTCGTGATGCAACACGTTGCACGTTAGAGGGTTTTGGTCGGGACCCTTACCCGAACCTCCCAAGGCGGAGGTGGCCGATTCCATGCCTGATCGCTTGCGCGACCAGGCCTGCTCCCCGACCGATTACCAGACCAGTGGCTATTTACGTACCTTTTCTCTTCTTTGTTTAACCGACAAGACAATAAACAAAACGCTTGCTCGTGATCCCCCTCACTAGGTAGCTGCCCACCCGGCCTATTGGAAAATAGACCGGCAAAAAACCCGACGAGTTCGCAAGAAGCTTTTGTGGAGTCTGCACCCAGTGTAAGCTGAGTGAAGACTGAAGTTCTGTACGGCCTTGCTAGCCGCAAGTGCGCGGCAGCGCGTTCCTGCTAGCCGTCAACCAATGGCAGGCTCGCGTTTAGGCGGGAAACCCGAGTTGACCCGGGTCCCGCGCAAATTAGGTCACGGAGGGCCTTAGTTCCCCATGGCAACGGGGCCGCCTGCACCAGGCTCACCCACCTTAGAACGAATTCATTCGATCTACCAAAGTCGTGTATTGTGCTGACATTTACCCTAATACCTTGTTTACAATTTATAAAATGGGCGATTAGGGGCTCTAATCGTTAGTCAGCGCATTTTACGAACTTTTTTAATTTTATTTTCTTTTTCGACCAATGTAATACGAATTTAATCGATAAGGGTTTATTTATATAATTTTTACGTAGCCGAATGGGTGTCAACAACTCGACCCGTTCGTAATGTCACCAACACGGGGTCAGTTTTGTGTAGAATTAATCCGGTTGATTATAGTACGAATAAGGGTGTTGGGGAGCTGAAACCCAGATTACCTTGAGTACATATCAACCGTATATCTATTTTAATCTGTTAAGATATAATGTTGATACGTAAATAATATCTTTTTATTTACGGGTTGTTTTTATCACCCGCTGTTTACGCCGGGCTTGTTTACATTCCCGTATCACCTCTATCGCTAGTGGAGCGATTATTTTCGTACTAAGATAGTACACGTATAGTGTATGTAATGCAATACTCCGTTTATTTATTTATTTTATCACGCAAATTCCTGCTAGTTATATTTATATTTTGGAATGTTCGTCCTAGTAAACACCGTACCATGACGTCACACTCATATAGTCCCCTGAGACAGTTCTGGGGGATTTATACGCCACCCTGAACTTTGCGCAAAACGGGTATGTCCCCATCACTATATACCAATGCGCCGTGCGCAAATAGCGTGCTGGATTTTACAATAAAATTTCCTGAACTGACAGAAATGGCTTCCAGTATTTATTTTCTCCCGTCTTCCTCAATCTGCTAAATGCTGTATACTCATTCCCCTATGGAAATAAATACAATATAATAAACGTAAAGGTTACGACGTACCGCGGCACTGGTACCAGCTGACTATTGCAGAGACTGGGTGCACGGGCGCGTTGGCTTGGGCACAGTGTAACTGCTGCCATTGCCACGACGACACGGTCAACCTAGGAAGCAATCTCTCTTACCTCCAGTAACAAAAAAAACAAGAAAAAAAAATGCGCGTCGCCGTAATCTGCGACTCCCGGGGGTCGGGACTGCAACACCATCTTGATCGGCTCGTGGAGGAGCAGAATGTCCGAGTCTTCACCCACCCTGGAAAGGGATATGGTGAAGCTATGCGGCTGTCACTGCCCGGGATAAGGTACGTGTAGGTGGGCGAAACCCCTCAAAAAAAATATCGTTGGTCAGAACGCAATGTTTACATTTACTTTTATCAAAGCTTGTCTACTCACGCAATTCACTCAACTGTACAACCTGTAAGAAAAAAATGTGATAGCGCGCAAATTTAAGGGTCGTATATCTTTTCAGGGAATTTCGACCGGACTACGTGGTCCTGGCCGCCGGGATCTGCGACGTCACGTCCCGGGACCGACGTACCCGAACGACAACGGCGCGGTCGCCGTTCGCAATGGAGATCCTCGGTGGACTGGGGGTGCGGAGGGAGGAATCGCTCGTCCTCCTTCGGACCGTCTACATGGGAAGGGTGAGCGTGGCGACCATCCCCTCGGTCAACCTGGCCGACGCCAATCACCCGGCACGGCGAAGGTGGACGGCGACCCAGTACGCGGCGTACCATCGGGCGCATCCCCGCCCTCACGCGGATCAGGTGAGGCTGTAGTTTATCGTGAGGGAAAGGGAACCCTTTTTAAGTACGACTTTAACCAAGCTAATCATCTTAGATTGCCGTGTTGAATCCTGATGGGAAAGGAAACCCTGATACGCAATAGTTTATCTAGCACGATAATGCTGATGGTATTACCGATGTATTCCCTGCAATTTAGTTATATGATGATATTTTACTCTCCGCAGGAGACCATCGACCGCGCGTTGACGTTATATAATGACATTCTCCGGCGGCTAAATGCCGAGGCCGGTCAGCCAACCCCTGATCTCGCCGCCACCATCACCTCACGGGGGGCCACCCATTATGAGAGGCTGGTGGACGGCGTGCACGCGACGGGCGGCACCAAGAAGAGGTGGGCCCGCTGCATCGCCTCTTGCGTGCGGGCCGCCCACCAGGAAACCCCGTAATTTAATTTAATTTAAAAAAATTTGTTTTTAACTTTAAATAAATATATATATTTTTTTTTTAATTTAAATAAATTTTGTACAATTACCATTCATTGTCGTTGTTATGTTGTGTATGTACAGTTCTTTTTAAGGTTGGATGTATATATTCGGTAATTCTAATAGATGTACTCATTTTACTGTTGGTGTTCTTATGGTGTATGTGTACGCATTTTTATGTTGGGCTATACCATAGTTGCACCATCGATAGGTAGCCTAAATCCTTATCAATGTACGCATTTTACTGTTGGTGTTTCATGGGGGCTGATGATATGTAATATCTAATTTTGCTTCCCCAGTCCCCCAGTAGTACGGAATTGTCTCCCAAGTAAGTTAATGAGCCTTATAAAAGGGGTCTTATAACTTAAAGGTGTATGGTAAGTAAAAGTCATGGGAGGGCGGCGATTCTCTTACCCTCCTTCATAATTATGGCATAGACCGGTATATAAAAAATAACATAAACCGATGTCATTTGTAATTTGATCGCCTCTCACCCCGACTTCTGACTAATAAATGTTAACGGTCGCTCGACCCGGCGCTTGTTTCACCGCGGGTGGTGGGAACCAACAGCTGTGTCTTTTCCTGAGATTGCGCCGTATCGGGTTTCCGCGCCGACTCGGCGTTAATTAATTTATCGCCGTCTTGGCTATCTGACGGAATCCGCCCGGTGTACAATTTCAAACGCCCTGTATTTGATTTACGAGCGGCTGATAACGCCGTCTTAATTATAACCGTCGTATCGGATATGACCTCAGTAATCTTCCAAGGCCCGTCCCAGTGTGGTGCGAGTTTAATGTGTGCCGTGGGAGCATGGTATCTTAACACCAAGTCACCCACTGCAAACCGTGGGAAGTCAGCATTCCCATAAGAATTTTTATTTCTTTGAATACTTTTCTCTGTGCTATTACGCACCCTGCCATACGCATTGTGGAAACAACATTCCAACCCTCGGACGAAAGCCGGTGTGCAAGCGTCGTCTGAATGTTTGTCTAACACTCCGAATTGCAAATCACATGGTAGGCGCAATTCTTCCCCAAACACCAACGTATTGGGAGTAACCCCGGTAGCGGCGTGTATTGTGCAATTATATGCGTGTGCAACGTACTTAGCATGTAAATCCCAATCGCTCTGATCTTCATTGACCATGCAGGCCAGAGCAGAAATTAACGTTCGATTAAATTGTTCAACTAAGCCATTGGATCTGGGACAGTAAGGGTTCGTGCGGGTTTTATAGCAGCCTATCAGTTTGAGCATAGTCTGGAATAATTCCGACTCGAACTCCCTGCCCTGATCTGAGTGTAATATAAGGGGAGCCCCGAAAATCAGTATCCAATTATCCACCAATGCTTGCGCGGCCAATGCCGCCGTTTGGTTACGTAATGGGTAGACTTGTACATATTTTGTAAAGTGGTCCTGTACTACCAACATCACCAAATTATCCCGGTTAGTGCGCTTAAATCCTGAGACGAAGTCACAGGACAGGCGCCCCCAACGTTGGCCTGTCATTTGTTGCTGTAACGGCATTTTAGCCATTCCCAGCCCTGGTTTAATGAGTGCGCATCTCGGACAGGATTTAACCCAATCGCGCACACGCGAATTCATGCCTGGCCAGTAATATCGCGTGCGTATTTTGTCTAGGGTTCTCTCCCTTCCAAAATGCGCAGCGGTGGGATGGCTGTGGCAGAATATTAATATGTCCTCTCGTAAGAGGAAAGGTATAACGAGTTGTTGATGAGTTAGGAGAGAATGGGGGTCGAGCGCATTCCTGCATAACACCCCATTCACTACAGTTAACTGTTTCCATTGGTTTAACAATTTAATAGTTTCTGTATTCTCCGCTCTTACGAGATCCTTAGGAGGTCTCACCGTGTGCGCATTTAACAAAGAAATAACGGTGGAGCATGTCACATCTGCTTCCTGAGCCTGACGCAATTCATTTTGCGTCCAGAAATGGAAGCTATTTTCCTCATCAGGAGTCAGGAGTAAGGATGCAACCACCGCTGTATGAGCCCCACAATCGTCACATTCCGGTATGTCACAACGACGTACAGGAATGCGACTAAGCGTGTCAGCGTTAATATGTTGAGAGCCGGGTCGATAAGTAATTTGCGTGTTGGTGAGGCCAAATTCAGACAACCACGCCAACCAACGTCCTATCATACCCTCAGCCTCTTTAAAATTTAGTAACCATTTTAATGAATGATGGTCAGTACGGATCTGGAATTCAGAATCCCAAAAATAATGACGCCATTTTTTAGTGTATACGACTATCGCCATTAACTCCATTTTTGTCGTACAATAACGCCGTTGACAGGCATTGAGCCTATTGCTGGCAAAGGTAATGGGTACTTCAACCTCGTCTTGCACCTGACTTAATGCGCCTGCTATGGCAAATGCGCTAGCGTCAGTGTCCAAGATAAATTGTCCACTAGGCCGTGGGTACCCTAGTACTGGTGTATCGGCGAAAAGCCGTTTCAGGTTAATGAACGCATTTTCCTGTGATATACCCCACGAAAATATTTGCGTGCCGACATTAGCCACATCCTGTATGGAAGCGACTACATCGGCAAAATGGGGAATGAAATCTCGATAATAAGAAGCAAATCCGAGCAAACTTTTTGTCTCTTTAGGAGACTTAGGCGCGGGCCAATTGGTTATAGCCTCAATCTTTTTAGGATCAGCTTTTATACCCTCACTAGACACAATTCTACCCAAATATTCAGTTTCCTTACGGAATAGATGACATTTGGACGGTTTAAGTTTTAATTTAAATTTGCGAAGTCTTAGAAAAACTTCTCGTAAATGCAAACGACATGTGGAAACGGTGTCACCGAATATTATAATGTCGTCTAAGTATACCAAACAGTGAGTAAACAGTAGACCGTTTAACATTTCCGCCATCATTTTCTCAAAGGTGGCGGGAGCATTACATAGACCAAAGGGCATTACCTTCCACTCATAGAGACCTATATGAGTTGTGAAAGCAGTTTTCTCCCGATCATCGTGTTGCATCGCGACTTGATGGTATCCAGATTGGAGATCCAAAGTGCAGAACCACTTATTTCCTCCCAGACTATCCAAGCTCTCGTCTATCCGCGGTACTGGGTACGCATTTTTCCGCGTCATAGCATTTAACTTGCGATAATCTATACAAAATCGCCACGTCCCATCCTTTTTGGTAACAAGGTGGACGGGCGAACTATAAGGACTTGTACTATCCGTAATGATCCCTGCCGCCAACATTTTGGCAACCTCGTCCTCCAGGGCTTGTTTCTTGGAGTCCAGTAGCCTACGGTATGGTATCCTAAAGGGGGCGTTGTCACCGACATCGATATGGTGTTGTACGACATCTGTCCACCCCAGTTTAGCATCCGGTTTCGCGAATATATCGCAAAATTCGAAGAGGAATTCTGCGATTCTCTTTTTATCTTCCGCATGCTCCAAATGCGTGGCCTCCGCCATGGATAGTATGAAGTCAGGAATTTGCGGCAGGCCCGCAAATTGCGTTCTGTCAACAGGAAAAACCGGTTCTGGGGATCCTCCACATCCCTCCACGCCGCGTTCTCTTTTGAGTAAGTCGAACACCATGGCGGCCGTAGGACTATTGATGGAACCATGCGATCTGGCCTCAGAGGCGTTGCCAATGACCTGGCCTCGCCGCAAATGGACACAATCGTCTGTAGTGTTACACAGCGGTAACACAGCACCGTCTGCGCCACAAATTAACGAGGGAGCCGCTGTGACTCCCATACACCTGAGTACTTCAGGGTCGGGTTCAATTAAGCACTGACCCTTCCCTTCTATATGTCTGGTTGAAATTAATGCCGCCACCGTTTGGTGCGCATTTAATGTAACATCTTCTGCCAGGCACGCAAGACCGCAGTCTGTTCGTAGCTGACAGTGGGTGACCAAGTTATAAGGTTGCAGAATTTCCAGCAGCCCATTATGTGGCGAGAGACTGGCTTCGTAAAATGACATCCAATCGCTCCCCAGAATACCATCCTCTGGTATGTCCACTATCAATACAGATGAGTAAAATATCTGATTGGCGATACCCAGCGGGATATCTGTACAACCAAATTGTGGGATTACTAGTCCCGTTACACTTAAAGGCCTCACGTCGGAGACCAAGTTACGCGTATTCAGGTTGAGATTATCAAAGAATCCTTTTCCTATCACGGACCTGGCCGCCCCGGTATCAATAAGGAAGAATCCATTGGATTCTCTAATGTTGATGGGGACATACCATCTTTTCCCATTCAGTGGGAAAATGTTCATGGCGAACTGGTCTCTTTCATCCACGTTGTGTAGGTTTAGTCCAGTTCTCTCTAAAATATAGTCCATACACGGATCAGACTCAGGGCTGCGCGCTTTCTGCGCGCACATTGATCGCATTCCAGCCAAGAAAACCTGGCGGACGCCGATTGTACATGTAGACGGTGTAGACACACTGTGCACATTGCACGAATCTGATGGGAGATTGTGCGCAAGGGGTTTAGCACAACTCTCAACAGATGCGCTGGGAAGATTTCCCCGTACAATAATAGCTGACAACACTTCCGGCGTTGCAGCTGGTACTAATTTAAAAAATCAGTATCGGCTAAGAACTCGGGAGATCCCGATTCATGGTGTACGGCAGCAACAGCGCTATGGTTAGGCGCGAATTGCTTGCCCGTGGGCGCAATTTGCTTGCTCCCATGCACGTTGTTAGTGACAGGGCGCGCGATTCGCGTATTATCGCGCGCACTATTTTTGCCGCTGGCTGCCTGTAGCCGGGCCAATAGTTCTGGTACATGGCGCGAATTATCGCACCCGTTACGGACTCCATCCACCATAGCCTGCTCTAAGGAACGAGGCTGTGACAAAGGACACTCATACGCCATGTGACCAAAGTCCCGGCATCTAAAACATTCAATCCTCCCGGAATTTCGAGAGCGATTCGGGCGGTTCGGTTGAAACGCCCTTTGCGATCTACCCTGCAAATCAGGGTTAAAGTGTGGACGCCTATTTGGCCATTCACGCTTGTTAGCGTTACCCTGTTGGGTATTCTGTGAAGGGTGCCCGTTATAGGCGCAAATTCCTGTATCCACTGTATCATATGGATTGTCGTACGGCAAGTCTGCCACGGCGGAAGTAATTTCCGCCACCGTGCAGTTACGTGGGGTCATTCGCGCTTTTGCCGCGTGATCCCTTAACATTTGATAAATATCCTCCATGGTGTGTCTACCCGGGGACCATTGCTTTAAAATCATGTCGCGTTCCTCCCGGTCGCGCAACCCATGAATGAACACTGCCACTGTTTTGCGCGCGATTAAATCGCGCGAAATTCCACATCCTTGTCCAGCTTTCCTGGCCTCAGACTCTAGCATCATCCCGTAGTAGACGGAATTTGCCGAGTCTGACGGACGTTGGAATCTCTTCTCAAAGAGTTCCCATTTCGATAAGGGATCCATTCCCTGGAATTGCCAAGCCAACGCTTCCACCAATTCATCTAAGGTGGCGCAATTATCTTGCTCCCACCTATCCACAGCCAACTGACCTGGACCATCTTGTAACAAGTGGATCAGGCGCGTAAGCGCAGTGGTCTCATTCCACCGGTTCACGGACATCGCCTTACTGACCTTTTCCCACCAAGTCTCCCAGTCTTGGTTTATTCCGTCAAACGGGGGAACTTCGACAGCCCTCACCCTTGCGGGCTGGTACTGCTCTTGCACGCTGATATTTCGGTCGCGCAAATACAGAGATCGGTATACCGCTGAGGCACCGATGCCAGGGGTGATAGTGGATGCCTCCATTACCGCCCGGCGAATGGCTGGGTTCGTCTTTATGAGTTCCCGTTCTGCACCGGTGTAACGGTATGCAGCAAAAGAGTCGGCGCTCGCGGTTTGCGCGCAGCCGTCGACGGGCGTATTTTGCCCAGCTGGAAGGGAGGGAGCTGTGGGCGCACAGCCTGCCGCGTTAGACGCATTTACATTGGCGCTGCTAGGAGGGCCAAGCTTTGCTTGCCGTTGGATTGCTTTTAACACTCCATCAGAAACCCCGGGGTGGTGGTGCGCATTTATATCGCCCCCAGCAAATTGTTGCCATTGGGCATTCAGCTCATTTTCGCGCGTGAGGATTTCCCTCTCGCGCTTTTGTAACGCATTTAGTTGCTCCCGTTGCACGGAATGTTGCGCGGCAGGTATCATGTACGACAAGTCCATGACTGGGGGCGGAAGAGACAGGGTCGGAGTAGCACCCGTCCTCTCTTTCGGAAGGAAAGAGAAGAGGCTGCCTTCCTCATGAGTGACCTGTAGGGACATTTGCGCGCTTTTGGCGGCTTCTGGATTTTGCGCGGGCGCAAATTGCGTATCAACCACAGCTTTTCCAGGAGTTCCTGGATTAGCCGTTACAGTTAGGGGCGAAACCCCGGCAGGTCGGACTGGGTCCGCCATTACAGTAAGGGGGGATACCCCGAGACTTCGAACACTGTCCGAATCTGTTATGGAGACGCCATCCAAAGATTGCGCCTCCCCATCGCCCTTTTCTCCCCCCGCAGGTGCTGCAGAACGCAAGCAACCGCGGCGGGCGGAAATAGGGGCCTCACCAGGTTCCTTCCGCCTAGCCAGCTCGCGAGCCTTAGCCTTGGCGAGCCTAGGCGACTGGCTTGGGAAACCACCAAAACTAAAAGAAATTCAAATTTCGCTGGTATCAAAAAGTAATAAACAATTTATCTACAATTTTGAAGTTTACCTTGTTGTTACCCTGAGTTAATGTTAAAAATGAAGGTAAGTGTGGAAAAGAAGTTACAGATTTATGGTATTAAGTTTGTAAAAAAAAAACCTAAACAATGTACTAAAATTTATGAAAAATGCTCCGAATTTTGTACGAATAAAAGGATAATGAATAAAAATGAGCAACTGAAATAAATTAACCGCTCTATACCCAGATAGAACAGCTCCTTGAATTCAGTTATTTTCTCGCTATCACCAACGGTTAATTATAGAAATACACGAAATTTAGAAGATCCTAATGAAAATTTGAACAAAAAGAAAGATGCCGAATAAGAAGGAGATTTAAGAAATAAAGGTTAATGAAAGAGCTTTTAGACGTAAATACAGGAAAAAGAGTGAAAAAGCTAGCACGTAACGAAAACCGACCAAACAGTCTGGCAGACGTTGACACACTGCCCTGATGTTCCAATAACGCTTTCTGACGTCGTCTCCTGTGCCAGCGACGCGCGATGTCGCTAGGTAACGATGGAACTAAGAAAAACATGCGGCTAGCGCAAGCAAACTGCGAAGATTCACTAAAAATAGGCCGGCATTGAATGTCGGAGAACCGCAGCAGCAATTTTAATTTAAAACTCTAACCAAATATAATGCACGTATAGCCTAATATCGGGATAGCTAGTCCACGTCCTGTACGCCTCCTCCAGTCGGAGCGACACAAGGGTACGCCATTATTGTGCATCTAACGCTCCTCAGGCCACGATTTGCGCCGATGTTTTAACCGCGGAGTCAAGGCTCGCCCCTCGCTGGTTGTTTAAACTACTAATTAATTAAGGCTAGCCGCAAAATATAACAAGTATACCACATGGGTCAAGTCACCATTCGCAATGATGCTGCCCCGGTACGCCGTAAACTATCAATATCACGTCATGGAACATGAAGACAGTGACCGCGTGTCGCTGTCACAATGCGTACGCGCTGTCACTTCTGACAACACTCCGTTTTTTTTTATTAGATTCGCGTATCGAAAGTGAACTAAAAGGTATTACACTCCTTACTCATCCTGGTCACGGCACCAGTTTAACCGTTCGGCTAATCTGCCCCCGCCTAAGGCGAGCCTAACGTGTTAATGTTATGTAATAATTTCCATGTGAAATTCCTGAGCCTGCCGCGGGCTGCTGCGGCTCCTCCTCCCGTCTGCAGGTAGTCCGTCGCCGTCGGTGTCCGCCCCGCGCTAAAGGCGGCCAGCCAGCGTTTCATCTACATACGCAATTCGCCGACGAGCGCGCCTATAGGCCTAAAGTTTCCCTACTTCTATAAGTTAGGTTATTTCAACTAGCTGGCTGTCCCCTTCGCATTTCGGTATATTAATTGTGTTACTGAATAATTCTAGAAGTACGCGTACGGCTAGGGATGCCGCCGCTGTCACTGATAATCAGTTCTAAGTTAATGTCGTCAATTTCCGCCCTGAAGTAACACTACGTTAAATTCTGTTATAGTTTGTCATTATATTCCCGCAGATGGAGTAAGTAACTGCATAAGGCCTACTTAGGCTTAAGGCCCTTAATTACATATAAAGCAATCGAATGTCAGGTTTTCTATAGCGGTTAATCTACAATAATACTGGAGGATAGTAAAGAATGCAAGGAACGTCTCAGTCCACCTTCACAAGAGCTCACGACTTTATTCTTACCATAACTAACAAGGATACCAGCGAAATATGCATACCTATTTAAGGCGCTACTAACTCCCTTTTCCTCCCGTGTGATTTGATTACCTTGGTTTTAGAATTTAGATAAGAAAAAGACCGAATATCGGCTGAAAATGACAGAGCGCGAATAAACACGTCTGCCGGGTCAGGCCCCGAACGCCCGACTTTTTTCCGTTGCTTAGCTAGTCGCTAAGCAACGCTTTACCCCCGCGAACCGTCGCGTGCACATGCGGAAGCAATTTGCGCTCTCGTTGGACGAGTGCGCAAATTGCTCAAGGCGAGTAGACACGCCCACTTCACTACCATTAAGTCTCTACCTGATGTAATACACTACCAGTGATACACTACCAGTAATACACTAGCAGTCATACACTACCAGATATGATAAGCTACCAGTGATACACTACCAGTAATACGCTAGCAGTCATACACTACCCGATATGATAAGCTACCAGTGATACACTACCAGTAATACGCTAGCAGTCATACACTACCCGATATGATAAGCTACCAGTGATACACTACCAGTAACATACTAGCAGAAAATTGCTATGCGATATGATAAACTATACAGACCAAGGTACACTACCAGTAATACACAACCCGATGTGATACGATTAGAGCTCTTTCGAAGATGGAACCGAGATCCACGTGGATGTTCTATTAACAATATCAAGGACAGCACTTAGGCAGGACATACAAGGATTTACATATCCCACCCCCAGAGGTGTCAGGCGGAAGAGAAGTACAGCAAACACAGTTACCTAATTACCAGTAGGTAATGAATGGCCCTTAAAGCAGCTCTTGTCAATGAGTGAATGAGTGAGTGAATGAGCGAGTGAGGGAATGAGTGAAGAGGGAATAATGATGGAGGGAATGAGTGATGGAGGGAACGAGTGAAGGAATGAGTGATGGAGTGAGTGAAGGAGCGAGTGAGGGAATTAATGAAGAGGGATTGAATGAAGGAGGGAATGAGTGATGGATGGAATGAGTGAAGGGATGAGTGATGGAGTGAGTGAAGGAGCGAGTGAAGGAATGAGTGAATATGGAAGGAATGAATGACGGAGGAAATGAGGGAATGAGTGAAGGAGTGAAGGAGTGAATGAAGGGGTGAGTGAGGAAATTAATCAAGAATGCCAAGAATGAGGGAATTAGTGATAGAGGGAATGAGTGATGGAGGGAATGAGTGAATGAATGAATGAATGAGTGAATGAGTGAATGAAGGAATGGGTGAATGACTGCATGAACGAGTTGGTGGAGGAGTAAGGAAGTGAAGTGTGATGGGGTGTGTGAGTTAAGGGGTGAGGCAGTGATGGGGTGTGTGAGTGAAGGGGTGAGGCAGTGATGGGGTGTGTGAGTGAAGGGTGAGGCAGTGATGGGGTATGTGAGTGAAGGGGTGAGCACTGATGGGGTGTGTGAGTGGAAGGGTGAGGCAGTGAGGGTGTTGTGAGTGAAGGGGTGAGGCAGTGAGGGTGTGTGAGTGAAGGGGTGAGGCAGTGATGGGGTGTGTGGGTGAAGGGGTGAGGCAGTGATGGGTGTGTGAGTGAAGGGTGAGCAGTGATGGGGTGTGTGAGTGGAAGGGGTGGGCAGTGATGGGTGTGTGAGTGAAGGGGTGAGGCAGTGAAGGGGTGAGGCAGTGAAGGGGTGAGGCAGTGAATGGGTGAGGCAGTGAAGGGGTGAGGCAGTGAATGGGTGAGGCAGTGAAGGGGTGAGGCAGTGAATGGGTGAGGCAGTGAATGGGTGAGGCAGTGGAGGGGTGAGGCAGTGGAGGGGTGAGGCAGTGAAGGGGTGAGGCAGTGAAGGGGTGTGTGAGTGAAGGGTGGGCAGTGATTGGTGTGTGAGTGAAGGGTTGAGGCAGTGATGGGGTGTGTGAGTGAAGGGTAGGCAGTGATGGGGTTGTGGGTGAAGGGTGAGCCAATGATGGGTGTGTGAGTGAAAGGCTGATTGGGGTGGTGAGTGAAGGGGTGAGGCCAGTGATGGGGTGTGTGAGTGAAAGGGTGAGGCAGTGATGGGGTGTGTGAGTGAAGGGGTGAGGCAGTGATGGGGTGTGTGAGTGAAGGGGTGAGGCAGTGATGGGGTATGTGAGTGAAGGGGTGAGGCAGTGATGGGGTGTGTGAGTGAAGGGGTGAGGCAGTGATGGGGTGTGTGAGTGAAGGGGTGAGGCAGTGATGGGGTGTGTGAGTGAAGGGTGAGGCAGTGATGGGGTCTGTGAGTGAAGGGGTGAGGCAGTGATGGGGTGTGTGAGTGAAGGGGTGAGGCAGTGATGGGGTGTGTGAGTGAAGGGGTGAGGCAGTGATGGGGTGTATGAGTGAGGGGGTGAGGCAGTGATGGGGTATGTGAGTGAAGGGGTGAGGCAGTGATGGGGTGTGTGAGTGAAGGGGTGAGGCAGTGATGGGGTGTGTGAGTGAAGGGGTGAGGCAGTGATGGGGTGTGTGAGTGAAGGGGTGAGGCAGTGATGGCTTGTGTGAGTGAAGGGGTGAGGCAGGGATGGGGTATGTGAGTGAAGGGGTGAGGGAGCGAAGCTGAAGGAGTGAAGGGGTGAGTGGTAGGAGTTCTACATCCTATCAACATCTAAGGTCATATCAGCACAAGTACCACTTGGTCATAATGCACATTCATAGTGGCCTAATAGTCATTTCTTAAGCTTGGCACCTTGCTATGGTATCCCACTCAGTAACATTATCCTGGCAACTGTGAACTCCAAACTCCAAGTGCTTTCTGATGGCCGACCTTAGTAAGGTTCCTCCTCTGAAGTTGTTGCTCAATTTGCTTGCAGTCAAACTGTACTGAGAGCTATTGTCGTGAGAGAGGGGGGGTGATGAAAATGGTAAATACTGTGCCTAGAGCGGGACTCAAACCCACATCTCTTTTGTTGCTCAATTTGCTTGCAGTCAAACTGTACTGAGAGCTATTGTCGTGAGGGGGGGATGAGGAAAATGGGAAATACTGTGCCTAGAGCGGGACTCGAACCCACATCTCTTACACTCAGGGCCAGTGTGCAAACCATTTCACCACCGATGATCCCTAATGTCACCACTCTGTCTACGCCCAGTTGTCTATGTGGCTCCTTGTCTGAGAGGTCAGTTTGTTTGTTGTTTTTTTATGTCCTAGCAACATCTAAGGTCATATCAGGATGGGTACCGATTTGTGACAGTGCGCACTCATGGCGACTTTATAGTGCTGCCCCACTGGGAGACCAGGCCGCCAGCACCATGACCTGATATCGCACTCAGTCACAATATCCTGACACTGAGCCAACCAGTCCTTGCTCTATCCTAATAATGCCCAGCGCCTGGCTAGGAAGCAACAAGTACCAATTTTTAAGTCATTGGTTTGACTCGACCAGGGTTCGAACCCACACTCCCATGGTCTACCAACACGGGAGACGGGCGCTCTAACTCATTCGACCATCCCGTCTGGTTCTCTAACAAGTCAGTGCAGACTACTACACTACTCTAAATTAAATCTACCCGCCAATTGTTGTCCGTGTACATGCAACAACATTAACTATTGCAGTATCCTTCGCCCTGCACTATTCTAGCCCGGATGGAAAACCAACTTTGATATCTCAGAGGTGACGACATCACCAGCCCAACTGATAGCTACTGCCGCCTTGCCATTGATACGCTATGAAAAAACCTCATTTAAAAAAGAATAAAATAAAAAATAAATTAAAAAGAATTCACTAAGATAGGAACAAAAACTACGGCTACAATCTGTGCTACACACAACACCTCGAAAGTCAATACCACATATTTAGGGCGCAAACCATCAGCTTTTAATTCTAAAGGGCCCGATTGGTATTCACGATTCTCGGGCAGGAACATTCTTTTTCTCACATCCTCCACGATGGGGGGAGATCAATCTTTGATTCAAAAGTCCATATAGTGTTTCCAAATAGATGATGGGTAGAACACAAATCGGCTTGGGACACAATAACTGATCTATTAGAATACAATAGTTCAAATGCATCACCGACTTTTTGTTGAAGATTTATACTGCCTATCATGGATAAGCCTGAATAGGCTTGTTTTCACCATTAGTCAGTTTGTCAATAGAAATCCCGGGCCTACACTTTTACCGACCCAAGGGATTTTTAACCTCCCACACCACATAGACATGGTATGAGAGCAACTGGCCTTTGATGACGCTGTAAGTTATACACAGCGTTGTATAAATGCTGAACGCCTGTCATAAATCATTCAGTCAAACCAATGACTTAAACTTTGGTACGAATGTTGAATTGCTGCTAGCCCGACGCATTTTTAACATTTAACAAAAAAAAGGATATCAAGGACGGACGATTTTTTAGGCACGGGCGGGGATGATCACCATTTTTTTTGTATTTAGCCTAACTCTAGCTTCCTAAACTTATACATTTTAATCACTATTAAGCTAGAAATTTATATGAATCTTAATATACATAGTTTCCCACAGCACAATACCAAAATTTGCTATTGACTGCAGCGATATGTTTTAACCAGACTAGGCATTGTGCATGTTATTGTAACATGATTAATTTGCGGGGTGGAGGCACGGGGGCTCGATGACACGCCCATCCGACTCCGCATACCGTAAAATGCTCGAACTAATCAGCGGCCGCCCACCTAGCACCAACACACTACGCCACCCGGTTACAGGAGGAGCCAGACCCTGACTTTCTCGTCAAAAACATCACGTGACCAAATTCAAACCGAACTGCCTCCACGGCCACACAACTCCTCTAGGCGCTGACCGGACAACTTTGCCACCTTTCTTCACCCACCCACCCACACCTCTAACTGATAACGATGAACGGGAAGGGTTGAGGGTTCGGATCCGGCCCATATTACATCAACGGGGATCAAAGTCCCCAGGGACTGATCTAAAGCCATCCAGACTACCACCCGACTTGACCTGAACCTGAACTGTACATGAATCTGATGAATAAAGAACCACCATATACTACTTCCTGTCTCCGCCATTCGTGAATTATAATGGTTATCGCCATTAGAGATTGGATTATCAACACTATTCATGTACAGTAATATTACAGCAAGTTCTCGTTATCAAAGAGAAAGTCAAATGCGACAGAAACATTGTACTGGTGCAGTTATTAAACATTTATTGCAGTTCAATAGTCCTGTGGTATTCTACTATGAGTGGGATGAAAACATTAATAAATGTAAAGAAATTGAACCATCTGTGGGAAGGCCACCACAGACTCATGTGGGGGGTCGGCGGGACAAAGTCATCCTTAGCCGCTGCCGTATTGGCCACACGTGGCTTACACATGCTTTTCTGCTCAAGGGGAACCTCCCCCTGAATGTATTGGATGTCAGTCCCCGCTGACACTCAAATACATTTTACTAAGTTGCGTTGATTTTTTGGCCCTGCACCAACAGTTCTACACTGCAGACAGTATGCATGACCTTTTAACAAAGGTAAAACAGGAAAACATTTTAGCCTTTTTGAGGGCAGCTGGACTGTACCACCTCATATAGTTTACTAAATAGATTCTATCAATTATTAATAAAACTTTTCCTTTTCTATGGGAATTTGTTTCCCTTGACCACAAATATATGATTGTGAGCTTTCTAATTTAACAAGTGTCTATTGGCATATAATTGATTGTCTTCTTTTACATGTAAAAGCGATAGTTTGAACAAAAAACAAACATTTCTTGCCGTGAATATGGCCTATGCTGCCGACACGGCGTAAAACAACCACCAATCAATCAATCACTATCCTCACAACATGGACAACAAAGCACATATCAAGCATTTCGGCTTTTATTTTAAGCTTTTGAGATACTTGAAGTGAAAACATGCTAAATTAATGTTGGCAAGCGTGTCAAAACTCTGACACAATAATAACGATTTCTATTAAATCGCCTCAATATTCCCTTCTAAGGTGATGACAAACATGCAACAAATGCATCAGATATGTAGAATCAAACCTAGCAAATTGCTTTGGTTTTGAAAATTCGATTTTTTCATCGAACTGTGCTGATTTAATTACCCGAGCCTCGTTTTCACTCTGGTAACACGGAGCAGTTACTGCCCACTCTCGCACTATCTCTCTCTCCACACACACACACACCACACACCACACACACACACAGGGCCTCATTGATCTGATGCTGAATGAAACAGAGCCATGGTTTCTTTCACAGAGTGTTGCCCGATCACGGACGTATATAAATGAGGGTGAATGAGAGTTGTTCGTGCTTTTATGGCCGGGGTGGATTTACCTGTTTACAGCGAAGCCTTCGTCAATTATTCAGTATCCATGTGTCTGGGCTATCTATATACCGATAGCTCGACGCCACCTGGTGGGCTGTGGAAGCATCACCCCAACCCGCTCTACTGACAACACGTTGCTTGGTTGTTGGCGTTTTACATCCTGGCAACATCTAAGGTCATATCAGGATTGGTACCGACTTGTGACAGTGTGCCCTCATGGTGTGTTTATAGTGCTGCCCCGCTGGGAGACCAGGCCACCAGCACCATGACCTAATATCCCACTCAGTCACATTATCCTGACACTGAGACAATCAGTCCTTGTCCTATCCTAATAATGCTGAGCGCCTGGCTAGGAAGCTCCATGTATCAATTTTTAGGTCATTGGTTTGACTCGACCAGGGTTCGAACCCACGATCTACCAAAACGGAAGACGGCCGCTCAACTCATTCGGCCACCCTGTCTGGTCTCATATAGCTTGTTATGCTAATATTATTTAGGATGGAACATAAACTAACGCCATGTCAGATCAGGCTGCTTATTACTATTATATTTGGTGTTTAAGAAATATATATAAGAGGTATACTAAGAGAATAATTTAACTTAGACAAATAAGTGGTGGGAGTACAACACGGCATGACTCCAACGTTCACAGGCAAACTCTTGTTTGATGATGCATATTTCCTTGGTATCAAACAAGCGAGTAACTATATACACATGCCTAAATATATATTTCAAGGCTCTGTTTTGTTGTGGCTGTACCTATTTTAGGGTTGATAACTTGGCTCTCCCATACACCTCTATACCATACTGAATTTTGGAGTAAACATATACATAGTATAGTAATTCTTTATTTTCCTTATGTACCCATCATCTGATTATTTGTAATGAGTTAGTTGTTTTAATGATTAAATTATTTAAGTTATCAATATATTCATCCCAGTTGAGGTGTTCATCTAGAATTATACCTAGGTATTTCACCGAAGGGATTCTTTTGATTGTGTTATCTGGTTATTGTTTATAGGTAAATGGACTAACACAAAGTAAGGTAAAAGCAGGATTTTGACTCTTTCCAATCTACAAGCCATAAACAAGAAACAATAACGAAACAAAAAGTACTACTACTAAAACAAGATTCAGGATTTTTATTGAATCAAATTGGACTGGTGCTGCCCAGCGGTGAAAACAAGTGTTGACATACTTATCCGTTATCTACATGATAAATACAATTCATCACAAATTTAAAAAAATAGCCGTATTTGCACTTATCTTCTCCTCTAAGATTGGCCGGCCTGGTGGTAGGTTACATATATATATATATTATATTATATAACAACAACTACACATCCTATCCATGAGCCCCTTCATACTTCCAACAGGGAGCCTTCTAACTGCCGGGTTCTATCAACCCATACTAATCAGGTTGAAGTCCCTTCTGATTGTGCCAGCCAGCCCCTGAGCACCCTGGGCACCAGTTGATATGCTCAAATTATGCAAATACGACTCGTAGGGAGGTCATATGCATCCGTGGCCCCCTCCCCCACCCGCCTCACCGTCAGCCTCACTCACGCTGAGTTTGAGTTGTGACGCGAGGGGGCGCCCGCACGGCAATACCCGACAGCTGGGAGGGGGGGGGGCGCTCCACCAATGCGTACTAGGAAATATAGAATGTACATGTTACCCTTGCATTGATACTCGCATAATGCATTATACATCACATATATATATATATGCGTGTGATGTATAAAAGTTATGTGAGTATAAAGGCACGTAAGGGAAGATTCTCTATATTAGTCACCCATATGTTGTGTACTACTTTATGGGTGACCCCGTTTTAACAGTGGGACAGGTGGCGCCACCACCCCCCACCGCTACCAGTACTGCGAACACTGTCACTCGCGCAATGGAATTTTTATATATTTGTTGGAATATACATATATTTATATATATATAAATGAAGCTGTCTACATAAATAAGAGAAAGAAGCATATAGTAGATGGGTTCGATTCACATTTATTGCAGTCTTCACTGGCAAGAATATGACTAACCAGTACAAAGGTTTGAAATTTGGATGAATAGTGATCTTATTAAAAGTTTCATAATCCAATGAAGCTATGCATCCATTTTAAAACCAAAACAATGATCAAAACTTGAAGCTACATATTCAATTGATTAATAATTGATGAATTATCATTTATTAATCATTTATTAATCATTATTGATACTCTATTAATCATTTTATTAATAATTTATTAATAATGTATTAAGAATGTATTAATAATATATTAATAATGCATGAATCATTTATTAATCATTTAATAATCTTTTATTAATTACTTATTAATTCATTTTTATCATTATTAATCATTTATTGATGAGCTATCTAGGGTTTAGCCTATTAAACATGCCGAAGCTTACTTGTTGTGCCAAAGGGCGCGCCTTGGCCTAGTTAACGAAGCACTGACATATTGAACTTGGCTTCACCTGGTGAGCACGCACAAGTTATTTACCAAGCTTGTATTCCAAATATATTCAAAGTCAATCAATTATCATACACGTATTCCGAATTAATGTACAGCAGAATATTATGGCTGCACAAATATGTTTTTTAATAAATAAAGAACAAAATGATAACACAACAGATTATGTAACTTTAAATATTTACCTAGCCTTAGGAATATATTTATTACCATGCCCCCCCCCCCCACACTAATAATGGTATCAGTGTGTCAGTGTGTTAGATGGTGTGCGGGGAGTGAAGTTGAAAGAGCCGTGCAGTGTCCGCCCTTAGCCTTCTGGGGCAACGAGCTGAAGGCCAGCTCAAGGTTAAAGGCTGTAAAGGCTCATTTGGAAAGATCAAGAAGCCATAATATATTTGATCCAGTTTCTACTACATCTTGACCTATTCATTGGATATCGATGCTTGTGCCTATCACAGGGTTTAATTCATGATTGTAGGGGGGTTTATGCTCTAGTAACATATGAGGTATGGGTATGCGGGTAATGCAGTACCTATCTGCTAAAATACCTCAGGGAGTTTGACGCCCCTGCCTTGCAAAGTTATAAACCACTGCCTTGTGGTATAGGTTCTTGATAGAAGCAATGGCTAAGGGAGCAAACCCTAACAGAAAACCATGCTTCCGTGGCAGCATTAAGGGCGGTGATGAAGGGAACTCCCAACATCTCCCGGCCAGCTACTGCAGGGACAAATAGTTTGCGCCTGTCTTGACGTGTTCTTGCCGGTGTGAGACCTCTATTTGCTCCCCGAGAGAGTGCTGCTAGTAACTTGCAAAAGCCAGCAGTACTTCAACACTTTGCAAGCAGCTTTTATGAAATGCACAACCGACGAAATAGCGGCGGTTAAGAAATAAAATCAGTCTTTGTCGCATTGCGACCGACAGCATGATGATGATGATGATGAACATATGAGGTCAGATTATGACATTGTGCACTCATTGTCCCTTCAGTGGGCTGAGGTAGTATTCCACCATGGATATATTAAAGCTGCATAACCCAATTAAAGGATCAGATATGCTAAACGAACTCACTTTTTTTTTCCCTTTTTGTTGTTGTTGAGGCTGTATTTATATTATACTGTTCATAGCATATAAGCCCAGGTATTCAGGCTTGTTTTCAATGCTGGCCAGCTGTAGTGTTGGAGTTATCTTATCATACAGTAGCTGCTGACAAGGCATTTGATTGGCTGCATTTCAGTTGCAGATAAACAGTTGGTTGTTTTGGTTAGTAGTCTATGTTAGTTTTTTGGATTTTCTTGGCATGTATGTGCTTTATTTTGTCTACTCTTACTACTAGACTAGCCTACTCCTATATATCATGGGCCTGTACTTAGCTGTGTGTTGTGCTTGTCTGGCTACTTGTGCCATGGTTACCTTCCACTAGGCGCCCCACTGGTGGGCCGTGACATATCACATGCCCTCTTGCAGTGCAGCCTAGTGGGGGCTTTCTAGGCTTGTCCTGCACACATATTTTTTATGTTTCTATATCAGGAATTTGTCATTCCTTTATCATTATGTTATTGTTTTCTTAAGGTTATATTTTGGGTTAGTGATCTATGTTAGTGTTTTGGGGTTTTCTTGGGAAGAGTTTCCACTTTTTTTTGTACTTAATTCTATATTAGTCTATTTTATTTACATGTTATAGGCTTGTACGTAATAGGTGGTTGGGTTATGTTTGTTTGTTTGGATTTGATTTGATTTATATTGTTGGTGGACATGTTATCTGGCTTTTATATTTCCGGGTTATCTAAATTTGATCTCACATCTTTGACTTAGATGCTGGGCCTCGGTGTGTTGCTGGACAGAAGGGAATACTGGGTCAACTTAATAGACCGTGTCACTGCCGAAGCCCATGCTGTCCGCCATTTTGACATGCATGCCAACATTTTTTTGTTGGGTACAATAGTTGTTTTAGCAGGGAAAATTTCAATCGTGTACAATTGGTCTTCCTCATTCCACTGCTCCTTGCGCTATCCTAATAATGCCGAGCGCCTGGCTAGGAAGCAACAAGTATCAATTTTTAAGTCATAATGTTTTCACTCCAAATATCCCAAATAAAAATCACTTCAAGCCAATGGTAGGTAACCGAATATATTGGTAGACAAATTTTAATTTGCAATTGGTCAGAAGTTTCACATTTTTGGGTGTGGGGGCGGGGTATATTTTAGTTAATTAATAAAAGCTGATTTTGTCAAAGGCGTGTCAATGGTCCTTGAACCATGTTATATTCGTTCGCATATAATATCTTTGTTATATAACCCAATATGTGAAAATAAATAAAATAATGAAGGTGATCGCTATTTCTATTTCGCCGAACAGCCCGTCCCGCGAGCCTCACTCATGGCGCCACCTAGAGCCTCTTTCCTGTACTACTCACCGACTCCTGAGCATCTCACTTATGCTAAAAAATCGAAGACAGTTTCCCGTCGAGTCAAAGCAATGACCTAGAAATTGATACTTGGCACTTCCTAGCCAGGCACTCAGCATTAGTAGGATAGGGTAAATACTGGGTGGCTCAATGTCAGGATAATGTGACTGAGTGGGATATCAGGTCATGGTGCTGGCAGACAGGTCTCCCAGTGGGGAAGCACTATAAAGTCACCATGAGTGCGCACTGTCACAATTCGGTACCCGTCCTGATATGACCTTAGATGTTGCCAGGATGTCAAACTCCCAAAATAGACCAATCTATTGTTAATTGGTATCAAACTAGACGAAGCCACCTAGCGGCCAAGTCTACTTTGATAACAATCCATGACAGGTTAGTCCTATGGCTTTAATGGTGGAAATATGACATCACTTATTTAGTCGACTCCCCTATTTGTACACTTACTATAAGTTAGACCACATTTAGTATAAATAATTTTGCATTGAATATTTAATTTGAAAGAAAACAGGAACTTTCTTCTCTTTTCCTATTATTGTTTCTTCTCCCAAGTAACCTAAATTGAAAGCAGTATCCACCCCCCCCCCCCACCATACTTTCAAATTATACAAATGCATTTAGGAGAGCATGACTGACCACGTTATTGGCACATACCACAGTCTCGGTCACGACTGCTGGTGTAATATGATTAAAGATAAACAGAAATTAGTTATAATGAAAGGAAATAGGAGTGTTATTACTCCACAGAAATACCAAAGTGAAACAAAAGATACAGCAGCCTCAACAATAACTAAATAACACAAAGAAAAGCCACAAGTGATGAGTTTAGTCTGCACTCAAACGCTCCATTACCATCAACTCAATTACCAGTCCATCTCTGTTATGATGATCGATGATGCTTTAAAGCTGTGTCGGCAGTACAGGCCATATTCGCGGTGAAAGGTTTGTCGTATTTATTCTGTCAGCTTTGTTAGTCATATCATTTATATGCTTATGCCCCGGATACATACACGTTAGTGGACGTGGTTGAACATAGTGGAGGCTAACGTAGTTGAACGTAGTGGCGGCTAACGTAGTTGAGTGTAGTTGAACGTAGTTGAGCGTAGTTGAACGTAGTTGAACATAGTTGAACTAGTTGAATGTAGTTGAACGTAGTTGAACGTGCTGGAGAAGTATGGATGCTGGTATGTTAAATTATGTTCAACTATGTTCAACTACATTCAACTACATTCAACTACCTTCAACTATGTTCAACTTCGTTCATCTATGGTCAACCACGTTCAACTATGTTCAACTACATTCAACTGCGTTCAACTACGTTCAACTACATTCAACTACATTCAACTACGTTCAACTATGTTCAACCACGTTCAACCACATTCAACCACGTTCAACTACGTTCAACCACGTTCAACTACATTCAACTACGTTCAACTACATTAGCCTCCACTACGTTCAACTACTTCCACTAATGTGTATTTGACCTGTCCTTTAGAGTCTACATTGAAATCTCAATTGGCCAGATGTATGTCAAATGACAGCAACAAGTGATCACAAATGAAATGTTGAAGTGGTTAAATTTGTATCAAATGATACCCAAAATTAACTCACTAAACATAGCTAAAATTACAGGAGGTGATGCCGTCCAGTTGTTCTAAGGAATTATATGGGTGTGTCTGGGTGTCATGCGTGCATTGCACTAATTCTGAATAAAACGTATAATATTATAACAGTTCCTTCAAGTTTCTCTTGGATGACAAACCTAGCTGCATGTGTATGCCCATCTTAGAAGGGAGCACATAGACAGCAACGTGACAACTTTATCAATGTCACTGTTATCTCTGACATAAATCGAGCGATACCAGAAGCACCCATGACGCGATCTATCAGTCTATGCTATCAGTGCATGCTAGGACTAGTATGCTACTGTAATCAGGTAATCAGCGTAACTAGATGTTATGGCCCTGTCACACTATGACGTTTCTCACCGGCGACCCGTCAGCGTTGAAAAGCAAATTAAAGCGTCGAGAAACGTTAAACTTTTAGGGGAAATATGGGGAAATTGGACGTTGGCGCAGCATGTCAGTAGCGTGTTATTAGCACGCGGCCAACATGTGTCGACGGGTGAGGGAAAATAAAAAGAAAGAAAAAAAGAAAAAAAAAAAGGTTTGGTGCGACGGCATCATATGACCTTAGATGTAGCTAGCGCGTAAAACAACAAAGCAACCATTTGGCGCAACGTGTGGGAATGACCCTCACGCATGCGGCGTCTGCCTAGCGTTCGCATAACGATCTTCCAGCGCTGTCGACGTGCTTCTGATGTCGCCATAATAATGGCACCCGCGCATTGATGCACGTTGTCGGTCGTCACGCTTTTTTGACATGCTAAAAACATCTAGTGACCTGCTACGCTCGCCGACGTCCTCCGGCGACTCAACATCCAGGATAGTGTACCGACATGTACCGACGTTTGCATAACGTCCCCCTAACATTTCTCGACGTTTCCTGACGTTTTGGCAAAATATCACACACATCGACGCGCGTTGGAGAGAAGCGTCGTAGTGTGACAGGGCTATTAAGTAAGGAATGGCGCCGTTTGCTTTAGTTTATGTTTAAAACTAGATGATGGCCGAATGAGTTGAGCATCCACTTCTTGTGTGGCAGTCAGGATGTGGGATTTGAATCCTGGATTTGAACTTCGGCTGAGTCAATTGAATGACTTAAAGATGTATGCTTGTCACTAACTATCCTGGTGTTTAGCATTAGTAGGATAGGGCAAGGAGCAGTGGAATGAGGAAGGAAGACTTGTTGTATGTGATTGAAATCGATGTTTAATCGTTGAATGCAATGACAACAAAACTACAGTATATCACTCCCTATATTGATTACAAGCTGTGTTTTGTAATTACCAATCTTGTAATCTATATTATTAATACGCTCCGTAGCAGACAATTGAAACAAATGAGACACAAGACATTTGACATATATACTTGGACGAGTAATTCCTTTGGCTGGTGCCTCAAAAAGGCCCCTCCGTTTATTTTATGAAGCAAATGTTCCTGCCGAGTGGAGGCAGAAACAGTATCGTGCAGATACACGTGGGCCCGGCATGCTGCCGCAGCCGGGTGTGGGCTGCCTAGTAGGCAGGCCAGACTTCAAAGCAGCTCAGTGCTGCATCATCACATCGGCTGCACTTTCCCACTGGACCGTTTCACCAATGATTAACCATAGCCTTAGCTCAAATTTGGATTTCCGCCGCTGTGTATAACTTACAGCGTCATCAAAGGCCAGTTGCTCTCATACCATGTCTATATGGTGTGGGAGGTTAAAAGTGTAGGCTCGGGCTTTCTATCGACAACCTGTCTAATGGTGAAAACAAGTCTATTCAGACTTATCCATGATAGGCAGTATAAATCTTCAAGAAAAAAAGAGAAAAACTTGCGTAACTAGTTACGCACCACATTATTAATACGCTCTGTAGCAAACAATAGCAGCAAATGAGACACAAAATATTTGATATATATAGTTGGATGAGTAATTCCTCTGGCTGGTACCTCAAAACGGCCCAAACCCACCCCAAACAAGCTAGTTCTGACCTCCTGCCGCCAGCATTGTAGCGACCCTTAGGTCCCTTCATAGTTTCTCTTGAAGAGACGCCTTCAGGTACTCAAACACAGGCCATCGCACTACCAGTCGCTCCTTTCTTTTATTTCAAATATCGATGTGCCACATAGTTGTAGGAAGGTGGCCCCGCCCCTTCTCAGGCTGTGCATGGATAATTCCACTGGGTTCAAACCCGCCCGAGCACACAGTAACCTTAGTGATGTTAAGTAGAATGAGTATGGCATGTTCTCTCACCCAGTAGACGGCACAGAGCGACCGGTCTGCTACTTTTGATACAGGTATTAGGTGTACCCCTTTTCGATACTGAATCGTCTTAGACTTCCGTACTCTCACCATCATACCCCATTCGTAGAATGTAAAATCGGATCTTAATAGTGCCGCATCAGATTCTGAGACATGGCATTTACGTAATAAAGCCCTGAATGAGACCAGCATAGCTGCTCTCAGTGCTACATGACCCCTGGTGTTCAGCAGCACTGTTCTATTTTCCCAAAGGTGGCCCCGCCTATGAACCCCCACCAGGAATGGCCATAACTCTAGCACGTTTATCTTCCCAGTCTTGCAACTTCCGCCCTTTGCCTCTGCGAAATGGTGTCCCAACCACTTCTCCAATGGCCTCGATTTTTTCACATCGAAAGCACCATTGTATACTGAGATACATGGTTCACATGATTTGATTGTTTTAGCTTTCCCGTTGAACGAGCCGGCAAACCCCACCCACCACTTCAAGTACAACCTGAACTCATCATTGAGCCTCACCGGGTGCGGGCCTTTCTTCAGGGATGCTACCAGATCGTAGACACGCCGTGAGAATGTTCTGCCACCATGGATTACCTTACAGCAGTGTGCAAGCATTCCCGGCAGGCTTTCCAGTTCCTTGTTTGACGCCTTCCGCTGGCGTAGGAACCAGTGCAACAATGTCTGTAATTTCTCGAGTTTGTCAGCTATGTCAATACCCAGAAAGCGTATAATCTGCCCGGGACATCCCAGCAGCCCTTGGTGTAGTCATTGACACATACACCATCCGGACTCAAACAGTCCACAATGGCCCTGAAATCATCATGGCCTTTCGGCACAGCGCCCAGGCCATCTATACATAGGCACGGTTTATCAACGACAGTCAATTCATCAATTTCAGATTGTAACCTCCCGCACATTGCTACACTCACCTCAACTTTTGTGATTGAGCCATAGTTGGCCTTATTCTAGCTACTGTCACATGACTCATCAATAACCCTGAACCCGAAGCATGCGCCTCGCAAGACATATTCCCAATCGGGATCAACATCACCCCTACAAAAACATTCTGAAAATACACGACATGGTTTTATTTGGGCCAACGACCCATCGATAATGTAAACACAATCACAGTAACCCATAGTACAAGCAGTCAAAATGTCAATGTAGCGCTCAGTCCAGCTGTAGCGACTCTCCCTGTCAACTACCCAGAGGGTGGATACTAGATCACCACCCTGGCTGTGGGCTGGTTCTGGGCGGATTGCTCTGAACCAATCATCATTGCGATTTACCAAGTCCCGATGCCAGACACCGAAGTCTCCCGAGGTGTGACCACCTCCCCCCCCCCCCCCTCCATCTTTGTTTGTGCCGGTGTCCTTGTTGTAGGCACCCCCAGGGGCAGTCTCAGACACGAGATCCCTGCCCGGGTATGTTTGCGCAGCACTTGCATTGTTTTTGGTTGTTTCATCTATCGCAAACAATTCTCTTTGGATGCTGTTGTTGCTTCCTTCGCTAATCCCCTAGTTGGGATAAGCTGCTGAGTTGGTCCCGTCTTCGAAGTAAAATCAGTGATTCGGCCGCCCGATGGCAGCACCTTTAAGCGGATAACTGGCGTCCTCCCCCTCGGCCGACGCCATAATCTCACTGCTGCGGGCTTCCTCAGCGCCCTCATCACATACACACTGACCTCAATATAACCATTTTTCGATAATCAATATTTTTTCTGCAGGCAGGCCTCCGCAACATGGCTTTTACTATGACAGATTAAACAATGATGATCCCATGTGCATTTCTCCCACATACAACCGTCCTTATTGTAGTTGCGTGCGAAAAACTTCTGTGACGCACTCGCCCTGGTTTCATTTCCCACATTACGCATGTTGGCACTGTCAACATGGATAATTTACTGGCGGGAACACATGCACTACTTTCTCTCGGCACTACTTTCTTGCCCTATTTCCTCGTCACTGACTGCTGACTCGCACTTCACTTTCACGCCGGTCTTTCTCCTTGCAAGTCGATTCAATTACCGAGCCTGCCTACAAAACCACAGATTCGAGCCATGGACGTGTTGGTCACCACGACGGTTGTTGACACTATATGGTAGTATTACTGAGTAGTAATGACAACTTTATTACTGAGTAGTTATGGCGACTTTATCTAGTAATCTATGGTTATTTAATAACATGGTTCCGGCCATTGTGATTTAAAAGTTTGAGGTGAACCACTGTCATTGACATTGCCTTGTTACGTGTGACCCTGGGTTAACGCTGTGGGTTTACGGCAGGCTGCCGGTGCTCATCCGGAACGGGCCCAGTCGCCACGTATGCATTACAGTTTGGAGACCTTTAGTGAGTCACAAGACAGATAAGGGGTGTCACAAGACTACTGTTTAATACCATTGCATTATTGTTTCTGTGAATAGTCCAAGTTATTGGATGTATGTACGACTCGGCAGTTAATATTACACTGGCCTGACGGTGAGAGTGACGGCTGCTCGCCGGTGCATTTCTATTCGTTTTAGCAGTATCATTATTATTAATATTAGTCATTCCATAATTCCATTGTAATTTATTACTTCGAAGTGAACTGCTGTCATTGACATTCCCTCGTGTACGTTTGGCCCTGGGTTAATGCTGTGGGTATATGGCTTGCTGTAGATGCTCATCCGGAGCGGGCTAATCCGCCACGTAGGTGTTATAGATTTGGAGACCTTTAGCAGAGTCGGTATTGACTGTCCTAAATAGCAGAATTTATCTGAAGTACTCCAAGTATTGTAGTATTTTACCAACATTGTCTGTATCCAGGTGACAGTAAGTAGGCACCCATTGCCCATGTCTCAATGGTCGTGAAAAATGGTCATACTGGAAAAGTGAAATATCTCTAAAACCACACCACATAGGAAACTTCGTCTGGAACCCTTATAGAAAACATTGTCAAAGAACAGATTATATTAAATATATATGGCTACGTTTCCTCATTTTAGTAATTTGAATATGATGATCATTTAGGTTTCATTAGAAAGGTTATATTTTATGATCGGAACTGGTGAGGTTGAAATTTCTTGTCACATACCTACCACATGTGAGACTCTCACGGTTGACTGGTGTAATTAAACTATTAATGTATCAATTTAATTAAACAAGCTATCTAGACATATATATGATAGTTAGAACCCTGTTCGCTTCTCTCTGCCAGGGGGCAGTGACTCCTGCTCGTCGGTGCATTTCTTGGTGATTTTAGCGTCTCATTATTAATATTATTACAGTCATGCTCATATTTTAACAGAATGCGACTAGCCTGAGTGTTACAATTAATAGAACTTGTTCTGAAGCAGCGAAAATTCTTTATATTTCCTGGTTATTTATTTTTCCTCCCATCTGTTTAACATAGTGGAAGTGATTGCTGCTCACTGCTAAATTTCTATTCACTTTACCAGTTGCCTGAGGAGTATACTCATGCTAGTAATTATCAGAATCTGACTGTAGCTGTCATTAGTCGTAAGTATGTGAACTTGACTTGAAGCAGTGGAACTCCATTATGTTCATTGTATATAACTTTATTCCCATCTGTTATCTTCTTGAAAGTGACTGCTGCTCATCGCTGCATTTCTTGATGTAAATGTTGAACCGGGTCGTCAGAGTAAACAACTGCAACCAGCTCGGCTGGCGTTCTAACTCACCATCAAAGGCTTCACCCGGGCTTCCACTCCGGGCGTCCACTCCGGGAGCTGCCGGTGGGATGACTCCCAGCTGCATGGTCTCCTAGCTGTCACCTGCTGACTCGACGCTTCCCAGCTCCTTCCGGTTTTCGGCGGGTGGGCTGTTTCCACGCTTCATGAGGTTGGATAGCTGTCACTTCTAGCTATCATCACCCAATGTCCCAGGTTTCCTCCCTACTCCACGCCGATGGAGTGTTACAATGTTTTTGTTTTACCACCCTCAGTATTATTAAGTCATGCTCATAAGTAACAGAATGATATTCTAGTACTGAATACTTACACTAATATCAGAATGTGACCTGAAGCAATGTAAGATGTGTTTCTGTAACAAGTGCTCTCATCACGGGTTTGGTTATTGAGGTGATATATCCTATTCACTTTATTTATTTATTTATTTATTTCTACCTACTATGGACTAAATTACGTAAGTACCATAATTCTGAATCTGAATAAAGATTTGACTTGAATGGATGTCAGCCTCACAGATTACAGAAGTCGTTCCTACCAATGAATAGTCATGATCAATAGACTTGCTCTGAAGCAGTGAATTTCCATTGTGCTTTTTGCTTATTTTCCTTCTTAATCTCTTTTTCCGCAGTGACCCGACTCGTTGTGACACCAGTAAGAATGACTGTGGTACCGACTCGCTATGATACTCATAGCTCCCGGAGGGATGTCTGAATCCTGAATGGTCTCTGATACCTGCCTCCATCTGATGCTCCCAGTCTCTGGCTCTGGCTCTGCTAGATGTCTACACCTCCAAAACTCGTGGCTATGGCTTCGGACATCATCTACAACTAGTCTCTGCATTGTCGGAGGCTCTGTCCAGAGGGACGTGGGCAAACAAACGCCTGCATCTTCTAACATATGAGAGGTTCTGCTCGAGGCATCACGTCGACACGCTGAAGCCATCGGTCTATGACATCCTGTCATATATAATGTTCCTTAACTCATTTCTGAGATCTCCAGGATCCATGCCTAATTATCCGAGTGGTGCTAAGACCTGTATTCAGGCTCTTGGTGGTGATGTTAATAACTTTAATGCTTACCATGTTACCATTTTGAAGAAAGGAGTTGTAAAAACTCAACTCATATTCCATCACAAGCAACTCCGCTGTCTCCTAATGACCTTAAGATGATAATATCATATCTTACCACGTTTAATGAGCAATCACTTGTATATGTCACTGCTCTCCTAATAATCTATATTACATTATCTCGCCAGAGTAATGTAACGACACCATCTTCTGCCTTGATTGGTCCACATACCATTCGAGCTGCTGATATTGTTCTTACTAACCAAGGACTTCAAGTCTCAGCTATTTCCTCAAAGACTCGCACTACCTCACAACCTCCGCTTACTTATCTTCTCCCAAGACTACCATCCTCATAATGTTGCCCTGTTAGTGCATGGATGAGGTATAAAAACTTCTCTAATTCTGCTCTGACCGGTCTGGCGTTCCTCCTGCCGTCAGGTGAACTATTGACATCAGTGTCTCTAACAAAAGTCCTTGTTGCTTCTGCTAATCTCCTGTTTGGGCCTGAACGCCCATTTACTCTGCATAGCCTTCGAAGGGGTGAAGTGCAGGCCTGCGTAACAGCAGACGTATCACTTAGTGTGATAAAAGAAGCGGGCCTTGGAGCAGTGATGCTGTTACAGCCTACCGCCCGAAGACGTTATTCTCTGCAGTACCAGCAGCCCTCGCCATTATTTTGGGTTGAGGGCTGCTGGTTTTCTCGGCTAGTTTTTGTTTTTCCCTCATCTCTATCTGGACCATTGCATTTCCTGACAACATAACAACATTTAACTAGTCTCATCTCTAATTACTAATCAATGTTCGATATGACTGACACTTATCATGATATCACTAAACACATCTCGTACTCTATACGATACCTCGATAAAAGAAGCAGGGCCGTGGAGTAGTGTTGCTGTGTCACCCTACCTTCCGCAGACATAATTTCTGCGGTACCATCAGCCCTCGCCTCTATTTTTGGGTTGAGGGCTGCTGGTTCCGTGCTAGTTCTTCTCTCTCATCTCTTTCCTGACCTTTCCATTTTCCTCACAACATAACAACATTTAACTAGTCTCATCTCTAATCGCGAATCAATTGTTCGATATGCCTGACACTTATCATGACATCATTTAACCTTGCTGGTACTCTATACGATACCTCAATAACATCGTTCTCATTTAACTCATGACACGATACACAATACCGATATGTTCTCCAGCCAAGACTGACCTAACCGTGCTGGTACTCTATACGATACCTCAATAACATCATTGTCATTTAACTCATGACACGATACACGATACCGATATGTTCTCCAGCCAAGACCGACCTGCCTGCAGGTTATGTTCTCCAGTAAATTTTTGTTATCTCCATCTCTGTCTTGTCTCCAGTTTGTTCCCGTATGTAAATTATTGTATGTGCCCCCTGGCTTCCTCACCTCTTTGTATGATTTGGAATTGTCCATATTCAAATGCAATAACGAAAGGCCATTGTCACCCATCTTGAATGCCCGTAGTCCTTTCTCCTTGGCCTTCTCCCGGATCGCCCTGTCATATCCCCTGTATGCCTCATCCAAATAGTTATTGGTTGTAGCGCGCATGCACATATATAAGCCAGATGGCCTAGATAACCCATCAATGCATCCACATCCATGTCAGCCTTCTTGGCCTTCTTGGACCCCCACACACAAGCAGCATACACTAGTTCATTATAACTCAGATTGTTCACGTTCTTCCTCCCTTTGGTGTATTTATCCAAAGACAAGTTACTGCGTTTCTTCCGACAGCGCCTCCGCCCGTCCCTACTTCGTTCCCTGCTGCTGTCCATATCCGATGATTCGGACGACAAACTCAACGAATCACTGCTTGGGCGGGAATCTGGGTCCATGCTACCCGCCTCGTCCTTTTCGCACCTACTGCTCTTACTCTTCTTTTTCTTCTGCTTCTCCTTTTTCTTTTTCCTTAATCGGGACTCCACCTTGTCCTCCTCCTCCTCCTCCGAATTGAGATCCAGCACCCTTTGCGCCAGTCTGCGATGCAAATCCAGCTCCTCCTCCTCTGCTTCCAGATCTACCACACTGATACTTTTACTTGGCGTCACTTTCGTCACCTTCACATCCCCGATCGACATGGTAAACATTTTGTCGAACGTGTACTCCATTTCACCAACCGCGCCTTGAGCCTCCCCGTCTTCCAACAGTTCACACTTCACCGTATGCCTTCATATTTTCGCCTTGACAACTTTGCACTTTGCACCACGAGGTGCCTCGTGCTCGTCCCTACAGCCTTGACACAGATCGACGTTGTAATCACCAATCTTGTAATCTATATAATATATATATATTGCTAAATATTTAATCATCTGAATAACCCATGTCAGCGCTGAGGCTCTGGTCTTCCAACAATGCATAACAAGATTTAACATTAAATCACAGTTCTTCAATATTAAACCTGGGGTTCTATTCCATCCGGGTATGACCTTAGATGCTACCAGGACGTAAGACTCCAACAACCAACCAACCATCTATTAAAAAGGACGTGTGACTCCGAAGAGTACATGAACAAAAACAAGGAACAAATGCAATGTGCTCCATCAAATCTTTTGAACCAGCTCCTCCGATAAGGCGCATTTTCTTATGCCACACACATGGCGCTGCTTTGCAGTTCCCCTCTGATATTACAGCCAGGACTAATGTGTAATCACACTCTCGCCACAAGGGGGCGCCACAGCGGAAACAGACGCGCGCAACGCCGGGGTCACGTGTGGGCGGGGTGGGGTGGGGGGTGGGGGGTTAGGGCACGGGGAATGGGTGGCGTCCCCTGGTGACCAAACCTCGCAGCACCAGTAAGGGTGGGGGGGGGGGGCTTGGCCCATTCACCTGGATAATGACTGCTCCCCGAAGACCCCTGCCCCCTGCTCCCTGCCCCCTGCCCCCTTGCCCCTTCCCGCTGCCCACACACACCCTCTCCTCCACACACTCGTGTCCCTATACCCACCCCACACCACGGTCCATTTTTACTAACAGCTCACCATGGCAGTTCATTCCCACCAAATCCCAATCTGAGAATTGTTGCCGCTGCTCCTTTTTTTGTTGTTTTAAAAGTATTCATTCCTTTAAATAATTCTGATCTCAGCACTGGCATACCTCTCTTTTTCAGCGCCAGATGAAACATCAGTCAAGATGATGTAGCGGCATGATAAATTATCGCCAATAATCACTACTTTAGTCTATTTGCGACAAGTTGGTTAGTTGGTTAGTGGCCTTTACAGGCTCGCCTGGAAGTATCTACTTATCGGCTCGCTTAAGAGTTCGGGTTCGGGTTCACGTTCAGGTGGAATATTGAGTAGACGCTCTACCATGTTAACGCTGTTCGTTTTTATTTGCTGTACATGCGCAACTTCATGGTTTTTGATTCATTATACTAATTGCCCACATTTTGATTTGCCAAATGCATGATTACATTGATTTCCACTTATTGGTCAATAGAACATCTCGGCTGGTTCAGGACGGCGAAAACCTTCCCAGTATCTTACACTCTATTCAAGTGGTAACCTGACCTATTCATGGATCTCAGACAATGTGGGTCCTATTTTATTATCGACTCCTAATGAGGACGATTTTGAGTGCAAAAAGTGTGCCATATAAAGCGGTATACTACATTATTTAGGTTAAAGCCTATCTCTCCCTGTGCCTGCCGAGTACTTACGATTGACTGTACCTTTGCAAGGTTTAGAATTAGATGGTAGAGACCGGGAAATGTACTACTTAAAGGCTCTGTCACACTATGACGTATGGCGCCGGCGTGTGCATAACGTGTTGAAATAAATTTCAAATCAAAATAGGTGTGAGGGATAAAAATAGGCGTACACACAACATACGTAACATATGCAGAACGTATCTCTGACCTATTGAGAGCATTCATGTGCCTCACAAAACGTTCGCAAAACATTTGCATACGCTGAGAGTACACTGACCAACGTTACGTATGTTACTCCATCACTAGAAGTATGGTCATACGTTAAGTACGCTGGAGATACAGCAGGCATACCTTCGAAGTATGTTTGGAGTATGTTATGCATCTGTTGGCTGTACAGGGACTGAACGTTCCCAAGCGGCTGAACGTAGGCTAACGTGTTCCAACCTATCCCGACCTACCCTGAACGTGTGCATAACATACACGGACATACGCCAAACTTACACCGAGCGTACAGGGAGCGTATGAGAAACGCATGAGCCATACGGCGACATACGTTGAAGATTTTGAACATGCACAACAAGCAGCTCCCCTGCCCTGCAGAGTTGTAAACCACTGCCTTGTGGTACAGGTTCTTGACAGAACCGAAAGCTAAGGGAGCAAACCTTAAACACAAAACCATGTCACTGTGGCAGCATTAAGGGCGGTTGATGTATGGAACTGCCAACATCTCCAGACCAGCCACTGCAGGGACAAATAGTTTTGCGCCTGTCTTGACATGTTCTTGCCAGTGTGAAACTTCTATTTGCTCCCCGAGAGAGTGCCGCTGGTAACTTGCAAAAGCCAGTGCCACTTCAACACTTTTTGGGGGTATTTTGGGAAGTACATGTTTGTATTTTCTGAGCTCTTTCTACTGATATTTTGTTGATATTATTTGTGCAAATTTCGAAGGGAAGATATTTTAGTTAGATGAACCTTATTGTACAAAGGTACAAAATATACCAACAACAGGATTGTGAAAGATCAATTTCCTGTGCTTGGAATTTCCCGTCCTTAATCAAGGAATGGAATTTAAAACAAATGTAAATCCTGTCTGACAATATTCAACATAAGACTGGGACACTCGTACTGGGGTTCCCTTATTTGCTTATTGTCAATGCCCAGCTTAATGGAGCGAATCAACTGTGTATGCAAATGTTAACTGATGTGGGAGTCCATCCCATAATAAGACCACGTGGGTATTAAATCTGCATAGTCCGATAAAAATGTAGCAGTCTGCACTGACCTTGTTGAACCTACCATGTGTAGGTATGGAAGCACAGTAGAGGAGGTAGCAACCAAACTGAACAACCTTCTGCTAAAGCTGGACGGCTGGTGTGAATCCAATAAAATAACCATCACTGCAAATAAATCTAAAACAGTACTCTTCTCACATACAGCAATCACAGGAAGAAACATACAATGCACACTAGGAAACCAAACACTGGAAAGTGTAAATTACTACAAATACCTAGGCCTAGAACTAGATAGCCAGCTAAACTACAATCTGTGTGTAACAAAATCATACAAAAAGTAAATCACAAACTATGGCTATTTGCTAAACTAAGAAACTATATGACACAAGATATGTCAATAAAAATCTTCAAAGGCATGGTACTCCCCGACTTTGACTATGGGGTTGTAATCTACATGGGTGCTAAAAAAGAGCTACTTAATAAATTGCAGATACTACAAAATAGGGCCCTGAAAATCTGCCTGAAAGTAGACAAACTACACCCCACTTATGACCTACACAAAAGAACTAAAGTAAAGCTACTAGAAAACAGAAGGATAATCCACCTAAAAACATTAGCATATGGATATAGCCAAGACATTAAGCGTCTAACCCAACCACTAAGGGACACCAGAGCAAGCAAGGCACCACTACTGAGGCAGACCAGAAGCCAGATCAAAGCCCATGAAAGGAGGACACTTGAAATGGCCGCCAAGGCATGGAATGCGCAAACAGTGAAAGAAAGACAAATCCCTGACCTAAAAGCATACAAAAAATAAAGCGTACACAAAATAAAAAAATTAATAAAAACTGAACGTAGAAAAAAGAAATAAAAACTGGGAACCCCAACTGAACTGCACCACAAGGGGGCAGCTGATATGTCACGGCCCACCAACTGGACAGCCCAGGGCAGGATAACCTGAAATATAGAAGCCAGATAACATATCCAACAACAATATAAATCAAATCAAATTCAAGCAAACATAACTCAAGCACCTATTATGTACAGGCCTATGGACATGTAAATAAAATAGGCTAGTATAGAATTAAGTAGAAAAAAGCGGAAAACTCTTCCCAAGAAAACCCCAAAACACTAACATAGAACCTTAAGAAAACAACTAACATAGTAATAAGAATAGAACAAAAATACAATGCCAAGAGGGCCCAAAAAAACTAACATAGGCTACTAAACGTACCAACAGACTATCTATCTGCTACTGAAATGCAGACAATCAAATAACTTATCAGCAGCTACTGTTTGATAAGACAACACCAACACTACAGCTGGCCAGCATTGAAAACAAGCCTGGGTACCCAGGCTTACATTCTATGGACAGTATAAATACAGCCTCAATAAAAAAAAAAAAAATTGTTAAATGTGTTAGTGCATTGCCTGTATGTATGTAATTGTAAGCATTAACAGACTTACAATTCCAGAGGGACGAGTGTAGTAGTTTGCACTGACCTCTCAGGAAAGGAGCCACATAGACAGGTAGGCGTGGGTAGTGTGGAGATATCAGGGAGCCTAGGTGGTGTAATGGTTAGCACACTGGCCCGGAATGCAAAGAGATGTGGGTTCAAGTCCTTCTCTAGGCGCAATATTTCCCATTTTCATCACCCCCACGACAAAAACACCACATTTTCAAAACCAAAACAATTTTCTAGATTTGATTCTAGATATTTAACTTAGATACTGGTGCACTTATTAAGCATGTGTTGCCACATAGAAGGGAATATTGAGGTACATAGAACCTGTTACTGCAGAAGCCTATGGTGTCAAGAGGTTTGGTGTGCGTGCCAAAATTATGATTGCACTTCAAATATCTCCAAAGTTAGCCATTTAAAATAAAAGTTGCTTCAAGCTAAAGTAACGTATATTATAACCATCAACCTAATATATTTATCTCAGAAAATGATAGAAACTCAAAACCATCGGACTAATCAACTTTAAAGTTGCATAGTCCGATGAAAACATCAACTTTTCAAAACCAAAACAATTATCTAGATTTGATTCTACATATCTAACTTAGATACTGGTGCACTTATTAAACATTTGTCATCACATATAAGGGAATAATGAGTCAATTTAATAGAACCTGTTACTGCAGAAGGCTATGGTGTTAGAGTTTTGGCAAGCTTGCCAACATTAATTTTGCATGGTTCCACTTCAAATATCTCAAAAGTTAACCATTTAATGTAACAGTTACTTCAAACTAAAGTAAAATAGATTATAACCATCAACCTAATATATTTATCTCAGAAAATGACAGACACTCAAAACCACCGGACTATGCAACTTTAAGTAAACAACGCAAACAGAAATAGCAACAACAAAAGCAACCCCACAAAAAGTGAAAAAATGCGCACAGCAGCAAAGCACCGAAGCCATTAAAGTTTATGAACTAATGGAGGAAAGCCCGAGGGATCGCGTCTACTACGACCTGCTTAACAAACTAACACCACGTGACCCCCACAATTCACACTCGGGTGCACACGGGTCGAGCATGGCGGATGTGGTGGGGGAGGGTGCTGGGGTGCGGGTATGGGTTGGGATGCTGGGGTGTGGGGGGGGAGGGCGAAGGGGGTGTGTAGTAGGGAGTGGGAGGAGGCAATGACCATGATTCGCGCAGTCAAGCAATTTGCATAATAAGGACGCCACCAGGATTGACATGGCCCCGGGAGGGGAGATGGTGGTGGGAGATGGGGGTGGGAGTGGGATGGAGGGTTGGAAGATGGGGTGTGTAGGGTGGAGGGGGTCTTGGAAGGGTGTTGGAAAGTAACAGGTGTGTGTGTGGGGGAGGGGGGGAGTCGGGAGGTTAGGCGGACAAAGAGTTGGTTGGGGGTGGAGGTGGTGAGACAGGAGTGGGAGATGGCAGGGAGGGGGGGGCGGGCGTGAGTGGGCGGTGGAGGAGAGGAGGGCGGGTGGGGAAGGGAGAGGAGTAACTGGGGGAGAGTAGGGAAAGGTGGAGATGGCAGGGGGGAGAAGGAGGGCAGGGAGGACGGGGAGGACGGGGGAGGGCTAGAGAGGACTGGAGAAGTGGGGGGAGGACGAGGGTGAATGGCGAGGGCAGAAAATGATGGGGAGAGTGAGCGAGGGTGGTAGAGTGAGGGAAGGCAGGAGTAGATACATGGGGGTGGCGGAAAACGTGCATGGGGGTCAGAAGAGGGCGGGCAAGGGCGGGCAGCGGGCGAGCAGAGGTTGGGCAGAGGGCGGGCAGAGGGCGAGCAGAGGTTGGGCAGAGGTTGGGCAGAGGGCGGGCAGAGGGCGGGCAGAGGGGGCGGCAGAGGGGGGCAGAAGGCGGGCAGAGGGCGGAGAGGCGGGCAGAGGGCAGGCAGAAGGCAGGCAGAAGGCGGGCAGAGGGCGGGTAGAGGGCGGGCAGAGGGCGGGCAGAGCGCGGGCAGAGGGCGGGCAGAGGGCGGGCAGACAGAAGGACGAGAGAAGGCGAGAGAGGGCAGAAGAAGGAGGTGTAGGGCAGGGGAGGGCGGCCGTGGAGTGGGGAGGGACGGTGAGGGAGGGCGGGGAAGGGCGGGGTGGGCGGTGGCGGTGATGGGCGGGGGTGGGCGTGTGGGGGGAAGGGGGAGGGTTGCAGAAGGCGGGACGAGTCATTGTCGTAGTTGATTCGTCTTAAAGGAAAATCATGCCTTCAAATTAAAGAGAAATAACGAAATAATATCCATCATTTATGTTGCATTAAAGGACATTTCCTTAGAGGTAGACTATTGACCAGTTGCAAAGTTATAGAAAGGCATGCAGGGAGAGATGATACCAAGAAGTATTCACTCTGCCCACCACCCCCACCACCCCTACCACCCCTACAACTCCCACAACCACCACAACCCCCACCCACCCCACACCGAGTTGGAGCGCACAGCCATAAAGCATAGACCACTCTCCTCTCCGAAACGACCAGACGGGATGACCCGAATGAGTTGAGTGTCCGTCTCCCGTTTTGGTAGATCATGGGATTCGAACCCATGGGTTCGAAGCCTGGTCGAGTCAAATCAATGACATAAAAATTGATACTTGTCGCTTCCTAGACAAGCGTTCGGCATTAATAGGATAGGGCAAGGACTGGTTGGCTCAGTATCAGGATAATGTGACTGAGTGGGATATCAGGTCATGGTGCTGGCGGACTTGTCTCCCAGTGGGGCAGCACTGAGTGTGCACTGTCACAAGTCGGTAGCCGTCCTGATATGACCTTAGATGTTGCCAGGACGCAAAACTCCAACAACGAAGCAATCTCTCCGTGTCGCATTACTCGCCTGCCTTGTAACTCGATTTAAGCAATGCGCACCCTATTGACCAATTTCATATGATGTTAGCACATGAATTTAGGTCAGTGCGTGCGCTGCATGGCTGCAGGACAACATCTGGTCACACTGTAAACTCAATGGATATAGCAATCGTCATAGAGAAAAGATGAAATATCTCTAAAACCACACCACCTAGCCACAAACCGATTGGAAGACATATAGAAAACATATTCAAAGAAGAGGTTATATTAGATTTATAAGGTTAGGGCTCTGCATTTCTATTAATTTTGAATAAAATTGATGTGTTGCACTGGGCGGATCGGCAAACTCAATGCATTGTCAATGGCCATGAGCAATCCTCATACAGAAAAAGTGAAATATCTCTAGAACCACACCACCTAGACACAAACCGATTGGAACACATATAGAAAAATATTCAAAGAAGAGATTATATTAAATGTATAAGGTTAGGGTTCTGCATTTCTATTAATTTTGAATAGAATCGACGTGTTGCACTGCGCGTATCGGCAAACTCAATGAGTCAATGCATTGTCAATGGCCGTGCGCAATCTTCATACAGAAAAAGTGAAATATGTCTAAAACCACACCACCTAGACACAAACCGATTGGAACACATATAGAAAACATATTCAATGAACAGATTACATTAAATTTATAAGGTTAGGGTTCTGCATTTCTATTAATTTTGAATAAAATCGAAGTGTTGCACCGCACGTACAGGCAAACTCAATGCATTGTCAATGGCCATGAGTAATCTTCATACAGAAAAAGTGAAATATCTCTAAAACGACACCACCTAGGCACAAACCGATTGGAATACATATAGAAAACATATTCAACGAATAGATTATATTAAATATATAAGGTTAGGGTTCTGCATTTCTATTAATTTTGAACAAAATAAACGTTTTGCACTGCGCATACGGCAAACCCAATGCATTGTCAATGGCGGTGAGCAATCTTGATACAGAAAAAGTTGAATATCTCTAAAAGCACACCACCTAGACACAAACCGCTTGGAATACCTACCGAAAACATGTTTAACAAAAAGATTATATTAAACTGATAATGTTAGGGTTATGCATTTCTATAAATTTGGAATAAAACTGATGTTTTTCACTGCGCATACCGGCAAACTCAATGCAGTGTGCCTTCGTTCTGCAGCCTGGCTGCGCGCACACACACAATGTTAGTAAACATTGAAATAGGTCTATACCCCACCTCCCAGCCTCCCACTAACGACCCAGCTGGGGGCAGCTGAAGATACTGGCAACTCGAGCAGTCCCCGGGGTGCGACATGCTAGGGGGGGCCACATCAGTTTTAAATTTGAAAAGATTATACTTGTAAGGGCGCCAAAGTTCAGCTTTCTCGGGGTGCCAGCAACTCTAGGGCTGGCCCTGGCCTCAGCCGCATGCTAATGTAAGTAACCATATGATCGCATGGAATAATTCCATCTCTATGTTAGATGTGATTTATGCGATGAAAGCATAACATTCTCGAAACCAAAATATTTAACTACATTTAACCACACATACAATTTAGATACAGACTTTTTTTTTTTAGGTCAGGCTCTTAATCTGAAGGTTGGTGGTTCGATTCCCCATGCCATCAGCTCTGCCAGTTTGCATTGCCACCACTGTGAATAACATACAGCATCACCAAAGTCCAGTTACCATCACCCTCGGTATCGGTGAGATAGTGGTGGGGTGTTGAGATGGGGGTGGGGGTGTTGAGATAGTGGTCGGGTGTTGAGATGGGGTGGGGAGGTGAGATACTGGTGGGGTGTTGAGATGTGGGTGGGAGGTGAGATAGTGGTGGGGTGTTGAGATGTGGGTGGGGGTGTTGAGATAGTGGTGGGGTGTTGAGATTGCGGTGGGGAGGTGAGATAGTGGTTGTGTGTTGAGATGGGGGTGGGGAGGTGAGATTACTGGTGGGGTGTTGAGATGGGGTGGGGGTGGTGAGATAGTGGTGGGGTGTTGAGATGGTGTGGGGAGGTGAGATAGTGGTGGGGTGTTGAGAGGTTGGGGGGGTGTTGAGGTGGTGGGGTGTTGAGATGGGGTGGGAGGTGAGTATGGTGGGGTGTTGAGATGGGGTGGGGGTGTTGAGATGTGGGTGGTAAGATGTGGGTGGGGTGGTGAGATGGGGGTTGAGGTGGTGAGATGTGGGTGGGGGGGTGAGATGTGCGTGGGGTGGTGAGATGGGGTGGGGTGTTGAGATCAGTGGGTGGGGTGTTGAGATGTGGGTCGGCTGGTGCGATGTGGGTGGGGGTGGTGAGATGGTTGCGGGGGTGGTGGTATGTAGGTGGGATGGTGAGATGTGGGTGGGGGTGTTGCGATGTGGGTAGGGGTGGTAAGATGTGGGTGGGAGTGGTGAGATGTGGGTGTGGTGATGAGATGTGGGTGGGAGTGGTAAGATAGTGGTGGGGTAGTGAGATGTGGGTGGGGGTGGTGAGATGTGGGTGGGGGTGGTGATATGTGGGTGGGGGTGGTGAGATGGGGGCGGGGACTTCTCTGCTAACACCACCAAGTAGCCAGCCCACCTCCAATCCCCACCACCCACCAACATCACCACCTTCCTGACTATCTCCACCTCCACCATCCACCCTCATCCACCGCCACCACAACGTAGTATACCACCCACCTCCAGCCTCCCCACGCCACACACTAGCACACACCACTCCAGCAGGACGGCACCTCGATACCTCCTGGAGACCGATCGCTGCCTCCTGTGTGGCAGGTAGTCATTAGCAAAAGCCGCTGGCGGTATCACTCACGAGCTGCTCGCCCGATTAGACAGACGTGACACCTCTGCCATGATTGGGCTCATCACCACCATCATCATCATCAGCATCATCATCTGCATCACCAGCATCATCAGCATCATCATAACGTCGACCCCTTACCTGTGTGCCGAAGCCCCAAGGTCACCTTGACACTTTCATTATGTAGCAGTAACCTTCATGTATGATCCGCAAGGTCACCCTGCTAAAGACATTATGTACAATTAACCTTCATGTCTGACCCCCAAGGTCACCTTGCTGTTCTCATTATGTACCATTAACCTTCATGTCTGACTCCCCAATGTCATCTTGCCACTCTCGTTGTCGATCAGTAACCTTAATGGCTGACCCCGAATGTAACCTTGGTGCTCTACTTTTTAACCAATTACTATTGACCTTCATCTCTGACCCCCGAATTCACCCTGCTGGTATTCGATTCTAGACTACTGGAGTAACGGGGTTAATGTTATTGTATTAAGTATATAGTTTTCGGTTAATTTGAGACATTCCGGAGAGCAATGAATATTAATTATCTTAATATCGGTCAGGATGGCAACCAAGAGACAGTCAGTGAGGCACTACGCATGCCATAGAATCTGCTAAAAGACACGTAAAAATAGAACATATTTAGCCACAAAAAATACCAGACTACGTACACTTAAAGCAAGACAATTGTAAATACTAGTTCCTAAGCCAGTCAGGCATGGCATTTTTTAGAATTATCTACACAAACATTAAATGTTGTGCTAATAGTCAATCGTCAGTTAGCCGCATGGCCGTCACCGTGCGAATAGTCATGTCCAGTGGGTATACCCGCCCGCCTCTCTCGGCTGACGTTGCCTGACGCTTATTCCACTTTCCCTACTGACTGTACTACTCACACTGCTCGCCCCCTCGAGCACACCACAACGAGCCATGGTAGTGTGCCAATCCCCCATTTTGTTATCATCTGTACACGCGGCCCCTCGTGGCTCCGCTCCAGGAGTCTCTCTATAAGGCACAGTTGCCAAGTAGATGTGTGAGTAGGGAGATCTACTGAATACACAACTTGTGAGTAGGGAGATCTACCGAATACACAACTTGTGAGTAGGGAGATCTACCGAATACTCAACTTGTGAGTAGGGTGATCTACCGAATACACAACTTGTGAGTAGGGAGATCAGTAGTACCGAATACATAACTTGTGAGTAGGGAGATCTACCGAAAACACAACTTGTGAGTAGGGAGATCTACCGAATACACAACTTGTGAGTAGGGAGATCTACCGAATACACAACTTGTGAGTAGGGAGATCTACCGAACACACAACTTGTGAGTAGGGAGATCTACCGAATACACAACTTGTGAGTAGGGAGATCTACCGAACACACAACTTGTGAGTAGGGAGATCTACCGAATACACAACTTGTGAGTAGGGAGATCTACCGAATACACAACGTGTGTATTTGGTAGATCTCCCTACTCACAACTTGTGAGTAGGGAGATCTATTGAATACACAACTTGTGAGTAGGGAGATCTACCGAATACACACCTTCTGAGTAGGGAGATCTACCGAATAGACAACTTGTGAGTAGGGAGAAATAGTGTGGCGAAAGGGGGAGTGTGTGTATGGGGGTGGGGGTGGGGGGGTGGGGGGGGGGTCACCCGCTCTGATAGGCAGGGTCTGAAGGCCTGCCAGAGAAAATTTGGAAGAAAACAAGTTATACAAAATGGTCCATTCTGGTGCTGGTGTCATTTTTATGTATAATCAAGATAACATGATTCTTTGGTGGGAGATTAAAAAATTAAAAGCTGAGAATTCGGGAGATTGAGGTTATTTTGCTATATTTTAAGTTCTGTTAGTTATTGTGGCTTCACGTCCTGGCAACATCTAAGGCTATATCAGGATGGTATATCTTAGAGAGATCTCCCGTCAAATCATGAGACTTGACGCCGCTGAAAATGGCCGCTCTCTGCGCGGAGGAAAGAAGCCCCATCATTTTATTAAAAGAATTACAACAACAAACGTAGTATCTACCTCCCGTAGATTCAGATGGAAAGCCAGTCTCACGAGAAAACAACGAGAGGCGGGTTTGATCAGCTGTTCGTGTTGACAGCAAGCTATCGTCATATCAGGGAGTGTTTTTTAATACAATACTCGGGCGGGTTTCGGCGGCTGGCTAGTCGACAAGGTCGTTATTGTTGTTTGTTGGTTGGTTAATGGTTGGAGCTTTATGTCCTTGCAACATCTAAGGTCATAGCAGGACGGGTACTGACTTGTGACAGTGCACACTCATGCTGATTACATAGTGCTGCCCCACTGGGAGACGAGGCTGCCAGCACCATATCTCACTCAGTCACATTATCCTGACAGTGCGTTAGCCAGTCCTTGCCCTATCTTAATAATGCCGAGCGCCCGGCTAGGAAGCGACAGGTATCAATTCTGATAAGCAGAAAGGGGTCTTCTATATGCACTTTCCCACAGCCAGGACGGCACATACCACAGTTGTGGGCCACTAGTTGCTGGCCAGCTTATTGTGCAGGAAGTTGTTGGTGCAAACGCCGACCAAGTCAAACCCAATGACTTGATATGTATCGCTACCTAGCCTGGCACTCAGCATTATTAGGATAGGGCAAGGATCGGTTTACTCAGTCTGAGGATACTACGATTTTGAGTGCGATATTGACTCATGGTACCAGGCCTGATCTTCCAGTTGGGCAGCAAAATAAAGTTCCCATGGGTTGAATTTGATTGATGGTTGCTTTACGCCGTGTCGGCAGCATAGGCCATATTCACGGCGAGAAATTTAGTTTTTTGTTCAAACCATCGCTTTTACATGTAAAAGCAGACAATCAATGATATGCCAATAGACACTCATTAAATTAGAAAGCTCACTGTTGTGGGAGAAGGGAGTCGAGATGGGGGAGGAATGGGAAGGGAGGAGGAAACATGGAAGGAGGAGAGTGAGGGGGGGGGGGCGAGGAGGGAATAGAGATCGGGAAGAGGTGGGGAGGAAGAGGAAGGAAGAGGAAGGGGGAGGAAGGGGGAGACGTGGAGACGGGGAACGACAGAAGGTGAAAAGTAGAGGGAGAAGAATGGAGCAGAGCAAGTGTAAGGTTGTGGAGAAAAACAGGGAAGGGAAGAGGAGGCGTCCAAGAGGAGGAGGAGAGAAAGGGGGGAGAAGAAACAGTAAGAGGAGGGACCGATGAAGTGGCGAAGGAAGAGGAAGAATGAGGACGAGAAAGGAGGAAAAGGAGGAAAAGGTGGAGGAAGAGGAGGTGACGAGAAAGGAGGAAGGGCAGAGTGCGGGGAGTGGTGGTGCTACAATCATATATTTGTGGTCAAGGGAAACAAATTCCCATAGAAAAAGAAAAGGTTTATTAATAATTGATAGAATCTATTTAGTAAACCATATGAGGTGGTACAGTCCAGCTGCCCTCAAAAAGGCTAAAATGTTTTCCTGTTTTACCTTAGTAACAAGGTCATGCATACTGTCTGCAGTGTAGAACTGTTGGCGCAGGGCCAAAAAATCAACGCAACTTAGTCAAATGTGTTTGAGTGTCAGTGGGGACTGACACCCAATACATTCAGGGGGAGGTTCCCCCTTGAGCAGAAAAGCATGTGTAAGCCATGAGTGGCCAATATGGCAGTGGCTAAGGACCACTTGGTCCTGCCGACCTCCCGCATGAGTCTGTGGTGGCTTTCCCACAGATGGTTCAACTGTAATGTTTTCATCCCACTCATGTTGCCATTTGGATTTTATGTGGGTGGCTATTAGTGGTTTCAGATCACAGTGAGGGATCAGACATGGTTCAAGATCACAGTTCAGGGCCTTCTTCGCAGCCCGATCAGCTCGTTCGTTTCCTTGTATGCCGGCATGGCCAGGCACCCAGCACAGGTGGATGTCATACCCATCCATTGTCAGTTTGTTCATTTTATAAATGACCGTTGCTAGAATAGGGTGATTCGTTTTCAGTCCAGCAACAGCCAGGAGGCAAGAGAACGAATCACTGTATATAACATAGTTAGTGTGGTTGGATACCTCGATACACTCCAACGCGAGAAGGAGTGCTCGGGCTTCTGCAGTGAGAATCGAGCTCTGATCGGGCAAACGTACACCAAATCTTTCCCGTCGGCAGACTGCTGCAGCAGCTACCCGGCTTTGGTCTTTCGAACGATCAGTGTATATGGAGAGGTGGTCTGCAAGCTGGCCTTGAATCTCTGCATGCAGTCCTTGGTAGTCGAGTGGATGTGTCCGAGACTTCCTCAGTTCCGTGAGTCGGAGGATAACCGATGGCTTTCTCAATGACCACGGGGGATCTTCTGGGACTTTGGCATCCTCCAACACGTCCAAATCCACGCCCAAGGCCTCCAAATGAGGCTTCATTCGGCGCCTCAGTGGCCGGATGTAATTCGGCCTGGCTTCATACCCCCCATGGGTGTCCGCTATCACAAATCGGCACCCATCCTGATATGACATTTAATGTCACTAGGTCGTAAAACCCAAACAAACAAAGATCACGTCACTAACTAATATTCCCGATCGGAAATAGCTTCTCGAGAATAAATACCACAGACCCGGACAGCGTGTACTTCTTGCCTTGTGTTGGAGCTTTTTGTTTTAATGTATCTAGATAGAGAATCAGTGGATTTTTTAAACCAGGTAACTCTGATGTGTTCTCAAGTAGTTCACCTAGCAACCACCGACTAAACAAGACATCCAGGTAAGCAGATAGTATCTGCTTATCGCTGCTATCTCGGGTCGTGCTGAGCCTATCTCCCACTGACATCTATTTTTAATCTTATTGACTGCTAACCCTGGATTAATCGGCCCACACAATTGTGACGGAATATAGCCGACCCGTAGTCTGCACTGACCTCTCAGGCAAGGAGTCATAGACAGGTAGGCATGGATAGAATGATTGCATCGGGGAGCCAAGTACTGTAATGGATAGAACACTAGCTCCAGAATGGCAAGAAGTGTGGGTTGGAACCCTGCTCTAGGAAGTAATATTTCTCATTTGCAAAAAGAATAGGGAGAGAGATGAAGACAGAGAGACAAGGAGGGAGACGAACTGGGGAGAGATGGGGACAGGGAGAGGAGATAAGGATAGAGAGATAGGAGGAGATGGAGACAGAGACAAGGAGGGAGACGAACTGGGGGGAGATGGGGACAGGGAGAGGAGATAAGGATAGAGAGATAGGAGGAGATGGAGACAGAGAGACAAGGACGGAGACGAACTAGGGGGAGATGGGGACAGAGAGAGGAGATAAGGATAGAGAGACAGGAGGAGATGGAGACAGAGAGACAAGGAGGGAGACGAACTAGGGGGAGATGGGGGCAGAGAGAGGAGATAATGATAGAGAGACAGGAGGAGATGGAGACAGAGAGACAAGGAGGGAGACGAACTAGGGGGAGATGGGGACAGAGAGAGGAGATAAGGATAGAGAGACAGGAGGAGATGGAGACAGAGACAAGGAGCTGATATGGATAGAGAGGAGTTGCAGTGCAGAGAGAGGGACAGGGAGACAGAAAGAGAGGGGAGATAGATGGGGGAGATAGGGCCAGAGACAGAGGGAGGAGATGGAGACAGAGACAGAGAGGTCCCTGAGAGTTTTCTCGTTACCTGAGATCTGCGTTGGTTGGTTGAGGACAGAGGAATCAGTCAACACTTACCTGTAAAAGAGAAGGATGCATTATTATTCGCGGGCACACCAAGCGATTGAAATTGACCCCGCTTAATCAAGGAATGTGCTATATAAAATATATTATATGAATATTTATTTAACGGAGGGCCTGTCTTAATTTAGGGAGCATTATTGTGGGGATGCATTAATACAGATGGCGTCCTGTTGTGGGGCTGTCTTAATTTAGGTAGTGCATTGTTGTGGGGATGCATTAATACAGGTGGTGTTTTGCTGTGGGGATGTACTAATGTAGGCAGTGCATTGTGGTGGGGATGCATTAATACAGGTGGTATCCTGTTGTGGGGCTGTCTTAATTTAGGCAGCGCATTATTGTGGGGATGCATTAATGCAGGTGGCGTCCTGCTGTGGATACAGTAATACAGTAATACAGTAATACAGTTGACACCCCGTTGTGGGGATGTATTAATACAGTAATACAGGTGGCGCCCTGCTGCCTCACGTGACTTCCGGTAGTGACGCGGCTAACTTGGCTTCTCACCAATATGACAAGGATGGCACTTCGGTATAAACACCTCCCACTAGCCCGACGTAAACATATGTCTCCATTGCGGGGTTGTCTTTGAGGGGAGATATACTAATGTCTCCGATCACGTGACAACAGACGCTGATGCCCGGCAGTATCTGCCGCCATTTACATAGAGATGAGGCAGCCCGCCCTCACTGCACACACTGCCCCCCAACAGCTGCACTCGACGATCCACAATAGCGGCAGTTAGTGGCACCGAGCAGCACCGCGTTGTTGATTGATACTTGTGGCTTCCCAGACTGGCGCTTGGCATTAATAGGATAGGGCAAGGACTGGTTGGCTCTGTGTCAGGATAATGTGATGGAGTGGGATATTGGGTCATGGTGCCAGTGGCCTGATTTCCCAGTGGGGCAGCACTATAAAGTCACCATAAGAGCGCACTGTCACAAGTCAGTACACGTCCTGATAGTATGACCTTAGATGTTGTCAGGATGTAAAATTCCAACAACTAACCGACCGAGTTGCTCGAGGGTATTGGTAGATTCGTTTATTCTATTGGTTCCTTGTAAATGTAAATGAAACTCAATATATACTCCATTATGCAATATATACTCCATTAGGCAATATATACTCCATTATGAAATATATACTCCATTATGCAATATATACTCCATTATGTAATATATACTCCATTATACAATATATACTCCATTATGCAATATATACTCCATTATGCAATATATACTCCATTATGCAATATATACTCCATTATGCAATATATACTCCATTAGGCAATATATACTCCAGTATGCAATATATACTCCATTATGCCAGTATAAATAATTGAAGGTGTTACAATTGTGTCACGTGACGCCATGTGATGGTATTTATTGGACTAGTGCTGCTCAGCAGTGAAAGCCAGTATTAACACACTTGAGCAGGGTAAATAAACTCAGTAAAAAAACAACAACCCAAAAAGCCATTGGAGCTTAGCTATCCATCTATTTGTCTGATTGATTATATTATCTGTGCGCTGTACATTCTTGGTGTGATTTAGGATATATTAATGCATCCCCACAGCAGGTCACAACCTGTATTAACACACCCCCACAACAGGACATCACCTGTATTAATGCATCCCCACAGCAGGTCACAACCTGTATTAACAGACCCCCACAACAGGACACAACCTGTATTAAAGCATCCCCACAGCAGGTCACAACCTGTATTTACAGACCCCCACAACAGGACACCACCTGCATCGATATTGATTGATTGGTGGTTGCGTAGCGCCGTGTCGGCAGCAAAGGCCATATTCACGGACAGAAGTGTTCAGCTCACCTGTGTTAATGCATCCCCACAGGAGGACACCACTGGTATTAATACACCCCCACAACAGGACACCACCTGTATTAATACATCCCCACAGTAGGGCACCACCTGTATTAATACATCCCGACAGTAGGACGCCACCTGTATTAATACACCCCAACAACAGGACACCACATGTGTCAATACATCCCCACAACAGGACAGCACCTGTATTAATACACCCCCACAGTAGGACACCACTTGTATTAATACACGCCCACAACGGGACATCACCTGGATTAATGCATCTCCACAACAGGACACCACATGTGTCAATACACCCCTACAACAGGACAGCACGTGTACTAATACACCCCCACAACAGGACACCACCTGTATTAATGCATCCCCACAACAGGACACCACATGTGTCAATACACCCCCACAACAGGACACCACCTGTATTAATGCATCCCCACAACAGGACACCACATGTGTCAATACACCCCCACAACAGGACACCACCTGTATTAATGCATCCCCACAACAGGACACCACATGTGTCAATACACCCCCACAACAGGACACCACCTGCATTAATGCATCCCCACAACAGGACACCACATGTGTCAATACACCCCCACAACAGGACACCACCTGTATTAATGCATCCCCACAACAGGACACCACATGTGTCAATACACCCCCACAACAGGACACCACCTGCATTAATACATCCCCTCATCACGATGGCATCTGCATTAATGCATCCCTACAGCAGGACACCACTTGCATTTAACCATACTGTGTCTACCACACCAAAGTATTACACTTATCGCCACTAAAATGTGAGGATTAAACCAACAACGACGATTTTCAAATATACAAATAAATTATAGATATGTTTATAACTTTTATGTTATGCATATTTGTTCAATCCTGTCCTGCGCAGAAGTCTGGCACTAGACATGAGCAGTTCAAAGAGTACCTTCGTCCCATAAAGAAGTGACTGAAGCCAAAATCACACTGTTCGGAATTCCTTCTGTCACCCATCCTAATCCAATACCACAAAAACCACGACAACTGCAATTGCATAACTAAACAAAATACAACTGTCCACCTTTATTCTTCTCCCCCCAAAAATTCATCCACACTTTGCAGCAATGAGCTGTGATCCCTCCCTCTTTTTGTTTGGATGCACAAGAACGGATGCGGGATGACGGATGCAGATGCGGACAAATAAAATGTAGAGGAGGTGTATTTTTGGGCCTGGGGGCGACCGGCCTGAGTTGCTCAATCCACTCAGAACTGCGCGTGAGGTTTCTCGCTGTTTCTCGCTGTTTCTCGCTGTTTCTCGCTGTTTCTCGCTGTTTCTCGCTGTTTCTCGCTGTTTCTCGCTGTTTCTCGCTGTTTCTCGCTGTTTCTCGCTGTATCTCCGTGTTTCTCGCTATTTCTCGCTGTTCTCGCTGTTTCCCACTGTTTCTCTCTGTTTCTCAGTATATCTCACTGTATCCCACTGTTTATCGCTGTTTCTGTCTGTTTCTCACTGTACCCCACTGTTTCTTGCTTTTTCTCACTGTTTCTCTATATCTCACTGTATCCCACTGTTTATCGCTGTATCTCGCTGTTTCTGACTGTTTCTCACTGTACCCCACTGTTTCTCGCTTTTTCTCGCTGTTTTTAGCTGTTTCTCTGTATCCCACTGTTTATCGCTGTATCTCGCTGTTTCTGTCTGTTTCTCACTGTACCCCACTGTTTCTCGCTTTTTCTCACTGTTTCTCACTGTTTCTCAATGTTTCTCACTGTTTCTCACTGTATCCCACTGTTTCTCGCTGTTTCACGCTGTTTCTCGCTGTTTCACGCTGTTTCTCACTGTATCCCACTGTTTCTCGCTGTTCCACGCTGTTTCTCGCGGTTTCTCGCTGTTTCTCACTGTATCCCACTTTTTCTCGCTCTTTCTCGCTGTTTCACGCTCTTTCTCGCTCTTTCTCGCTCAGAGTGGAGGGATGCTGCGGACGGTTCTCCCTGCCTGCTCCGACTGCTGCCCGAGCTGAGGCGGGATTCAATTGTCCGGGAACCAGTCCTCTACATTCCGACCACGACGCGCTTAATGCGGCCGACTTGCGCCGCACCGACCGTCTGTCGACAACAGACAACTTCTGAAAGTTGCACAGTCCGATGACTTTGACAATCTGCCATTTTCTGAGATAAACATATTAGATTGATTACCATAATCTACTTTAGGTTAGGTTGAATCAACTTTTATTTTAATTGGCTAACTTTTAAGATATTTGAAGTGCAGACATGCAAAATTACTTTTGGGAAGCACGTTAAAACTGTTGACACCATGGGATTCAACAGTAACAGGTTATGTTAAGTTTACGTAGTATTTCCTTCTCCGCAAAAAGAGCTACTTAATAAGTGCATCAGTATCTAAGTTAGATATGTAAAATCAAATATAGATAGTTGTTTTGATTTAGAAAATGTTGGTTGAAGAGAGCTGGTCAAGTGCATCCAGAAAGCTGGCGGTCAAGATGGAAGATTAATCTTAGTGAGGTAGTTAGTTATCAGAGGTAAGTTCAGTGTTATCAGCTAAGGTTTGTTTCCTGTTGTTTTGCATCCTAGCAACATCTACGGTCATATCATGACAGGTACCGACTTTATAGTGCTGACCCACTGGGAGACCAGGCTGCAAGCACCATGACCTGATATTGCACTCAGTCACATTATCCTAACACTGTGCCAACCAGTCCTTACCCTATCCTAATAATGCCGAGTCCTTGGCTAGGAAGTGACAAGTATCAATTTTTAAGTCATTGGTTTGACTCAAACAGGTCCCGATCCGAACCCACAAACCGATTTATTTGGATTCACCGATCTCCCAAAACAGGAGATGGATGTCAACTCATTCGGCCATCCTGTCTGGTCACGAGTTAAGGTGGTGGGTTGCTGTATAAACTGTGCCGTTATCATGGGTGAGGTGTATTGAGTGTGTGTGGGGGGGGGGGCGGGTGGAGAGCTATCTCTTATTAGTTTGTACACTCAAGTTGGTTTTGTCTGGTCTGGAAATGAGGACCATTCTGAGGAGTGGTCCTCATCCCCTTCTTGTCTGCCCATGCCTTACCTAGTCTGTTTGTGACTGGTCTGGGAATGAGGACCATTCTGAGGAGTGGTCCTCATCCCCTTATTGTCTGCCCATGCCTTACCTAGTCTGTTTGTGACTGGTCTGGGAATGAGGACCATTCTGAGGAGTGGTCCTCATCCCCTTATTGTCTGCCCATGCCTTACCTAGTCTGTTTGTGACTGGTCTGGGAATGAGGACCATTCTGAGGAGTGGTCCTCATCCCCTTATTGTCTGCCCATGACCATGACCAAATGGCGATATAGGTTTCTACTTGTTAAGGACTGTGACAGCGAGTCCACCGCAGAACATTATTTTACCCGACAAGTCGCAGTGGCCGAATTGGTAGAGTGCAGGCTTCCTACGGGGAAGTTCTGGAGTTTTGAAACTCAGCTGCTTCAAAGCAATGACTTACAAAATCGATGCTTGTCACTACCTAACCTGGTACTCGGCATTACTAGGATATGCCAAGGACTGGTTAGCTTAGTATCAGGATAATGTGGCTGAGTGGGAAATCAGGTCATGGTGCTGGCAGACTGGTCTCCCAGAGGGACAGCACTATAAAGTTGCCATGAGTGCACACTGTCACAAGTCGCTACCCGTCCTGATATCACCTTAAATGTTGTCAGGATGTAAAGCCCCAACAAACAAATATGATGTAACCTGCCTAATGTACTATGTTCAAAGCATACTATGGACTTGATTATAGTTATGTCAGTTAGGGTCAAATTATGAATTTGGAACTACTTATAAATGTGAGGCATTCAATGACATATTCAGATTATTGCACATTGAGCAAAAGAATTGTACAGCTGGCATTTTAGTTGTCTCAGGGTAAATACCCTCATGCAAAATCCTGTTCAGGAAACTGTCTTTATAGCTAAATCGGTCAATGCATTATTACCATGCAATACAAATAGCCATACATTATGCACATCACCATTGATGTCAGCACTGAAGGAATATGATATATGCTTAAGGCCCTGTCACACCTCACTGGATTAAGGAACTGGCCAGAAACCGGACACTGTCTGGTGAAATACGTCAATGTCCGTTTTATATACGGTAATCATCCGGCGTGTCTGTTTCCTGTCCGTTGGTGTCTGGGGTGTACGGTGTCAAGTTTTGAACATGCACAAAACTTGTACCAGACACCGCCGGATTGACGTGTACGGTTGGTGTCCGTTTTAAGTCTGTTTAGTCCATTTTGTCCATTTCATGTCCGGTATGTCGCCGGTTGCTTCCTGACAAGTCCGTTGATGGTGGTTTTTTGTTGTTGGATTTTTGGTTTTTGGTTTTGCGGGAATTCGGTCAGTATATGTTTTTCGCGCGTCCGTGAACAATCCGGTATGTGTCCATTTGACATTCGGTTTTCATCCGGTTAGAGTCCAGTGGATATTCGTTAATGTACATTCCTTGTCCGTTTAGCATCCGTTTCGTCTGGGGGCCATTGCAACATGTCGACACATTTCGGTACATTTTGATACCGAACACCACCGGACTAGAAAATTCTTGTTCGGTTTATGTCCGTTGCTCAATCCGGTAAGGTGTGACAGGCGCTTTATGGATTCAAGCAGTTTGATTCAAGTTGATTAGGTGGATTGTAATATATAAATTCCAGTGTGCGAGTGACAGACAGTATTCGCGGCACTGGTAGGGGTTGGGGATGGTGGCACCACCTGTGCCAACAGTGAGAGGGGGCTCACCCATAAAGTTGCACACAACATAAGGGTGACCAATATAGGGAATCTTCATTTACATGCCTTTATACTCGCATAATTCTTATACATCACATTATGCAAATATTTATCTATAGCCTGATGTAGCCGCCATGTCAGTGGAACAACCTATACTACACCTGTACACGTTCATTCTCAACGCTCTGCTCAGGCGTGGTCAGCAGCTGGGCATCCTGTGCGCGTTTGGTGTGCCCCTAGGTATGCAAACCCCCGCTCGTGCTGCTCACGTGGGAGTGTCAGACGGGCTATCACCATCTACTCCATCCAAGATTTTGACCAACTAATAAAAACGGCAGGCTGTATTCGACGGGTCAGCCAGACACAGCGTTCATATCCAGTTACTATGTCCCTGTTGTGTTGTCACTCGGATGATCGTAATAATATGTGTACAATATGCTGGTGTCCAAATTCAATTGTTTTTTTATTTATTTGCTAGTGTCACTGTTTAAGTTTCGTTGTGGTGGGAGATGGGTCAAGTTCACACGGGCCCCGGTACCCTGTCCTGGCCCTGATCCCCCTGGATCTGCCCCTGAGGTGGTGCGCATGCGCAATGCCTGATTACGCCGGAAGTGCCTTTGTATGGCCAGGCAGCCCGGGGAGCCATACTTCTGTGCACGTATTCAGTGATAACGGCCCCGATACCCGGGAGGCGCGAGGGGGGGGGGGGGGGGAGGGGGGAGAGGAGGGGGAGGGCGAGTAGGAGGAGTAGGGGAGGGATGGAGGAGGAGAACAGATGGGGGAGATGAGGAGGGGGGAGGGGGAGGGATGGGGGAGGAGGAGGGGGTGGGGGAGAGGGAGGAGATGGAGTAGGGGAGGGATGGAGGGAGGAGAAAGTTAGAGATGGGGAGGTGGGGGGAGGGTGAAGGGGAGGGGAGGAGGGTGGGTGAGAGGGAGGAGGGGGAGTTGGGAGGTTGGAGGTGGAGAAACAGATGGAGGATGATGAGGAGGGGGGAGTGGAGGGAGATGGGGGAGGTGGAGGGGTGGGGGTGAGGAGGAGGGGGGTAGGGGGGGAGGGAGGAGGAGAAACAGAGGGGGAGATGAGGGAGGGGAGGAGGGGAGGGATGCGGGAGGAGGAGGGGTGGGGGAGGGAGGAGGGGGGGTGTAGGGAGGGAGGGATGGAGGAGGAGAACAGATGGGGGAGATGGAGGAGGGGAGGAGGGGAGGGAGATGGGGGAGGAGGGAGGGGGTGGGGAGGGAGGAGGGTGAGTAGGGGAGGGATGGAGGAGGAGAAAGATGGGGGAGATGAGGAGGGGGGGGGAGGGATGGGGGAGGGGAGGGGTGGGGGAGAGGAGGAGGAGGGGGAGTAGGGGAAGGGATGGAGGAGGAGAACAGATGGGGGGAGAAGAGAGGGGAGGAGGGGGGCGGGGGTGGAGGAGGGGGGGGGGGAGAGGAGTAGAGGGGGGGAGGGGAGGAGGATGGGAACAGAAGGGCTGGGGAGGGTAGGAGGGGGAGGGGAGAGGAGGGTGGAGTGGGAGGAGAGGGGGGAAGGAGAGTGAGAGGAGGAGGGGAAGGGGGCCAGGCGGGATGGCGGAAGGGAAGGGGGGGGGGGGGGGAGGGATGCGGAGAATGGAGGGGAAAGGGGGATGAAGGAATGGGGGTGGGGTTCGACGGGAGAGGCGCGGGATGGGGGAGGAGGGTAGGGGGAGGGCATGGGTTAGATGATGGGGAGTGGGAGGATTTGTGGAGAATGGGGAGGGGGAAGAGGGGAAAAGGAAGGAGGGAGAGTAGAGGGCCAGGGAGAGGGGGGCGGAGAAGGGAGAGGTGGAAGGAATGTGTGAGGGAGGGTGGGGAGTAGAGGGGGAGGGTCGAGAAGGCGGGAGGGCATTGGGGATTTGATTTGAGATGAGGTAGGACGTGGGGAATTTGGAAAGCGGGAGGGAGCAGACAGTGGGGGGTAAGGTCGGTGAGACCGGATGGGGAGGGGATAGGGTGGGGTATGAGGAGTGGGCGTGGAGAGGGAAGGGTATGGGGAGAGGGAAGGGGACGGTGGGAGAAGGGAATCGAGATGGGGGAGGAATGGGAAGGGAGGAGGAGAGTGAGGGGGGGGGGGCGAGGAGGGAATGGAGATCAGGAAGAGGTGGGGGAGGAAGAGGAAAGGGGGGCGAAGGCGGGGAGACATGGAGACGGGGATTGGAGAGGACGAGCGACAGAAGCTGAAAAGTAGAGGGAGAAGAATGGAGCAGAGCAAGTGTAAGGTTGTGGAGAAAAACAGCGAAGGGAAGAGGAGGCGACCAAGAGGAGGAGGAGAGAAAGGGGGGGGGGGGGGAGAAGAAACAGTAAGAGGAGGACCGATGAAGTGGCCAGGGAAGAGGAAGAATGAGGACGAGAAAGGAGGAAAAAGGTGGAGTTAGAGGAAGAGGAGGTGACGAGAAAGGAGGAAGGGCGGGGTGCGGGGAGTGGAGGTGGTGGTGGTGGTGGGTGGGTGGCCGGGGGGGGGGGGGGTAGGTGGTCCCGGATGCCGGGTTGGGATTGGGGGAGAAGAACTGGGGCAACGGGTGTAAGCCTTGTGAAGTGGCTGGGGGACCCGTCCACAGTCTGGTCTGAGGGTGGTGGAAAGGAGGAAAGTTGGGATGGACCTATGAAGGCGGCCAGGGGACCAGTCTCTGGCCTGAGGATACCGGGTGGCGGGTGGTGGGGTGGCGGGTGGCGGGTGGCGGGTAGCAGGTGGTAGGTGATGGGTGGCGGGTGGCGGGTAGCAGGTGGCAGGTGGCGGGTAGCAGGTGGTAGGTGACAGGTGGCGGGTGGCGGGTGGCGGGTAGCAGGTGGTGGGTGACGGGTGGCGGCTGGAGACGGTGTAATCTAAATGTCTTCACCGCCTCCCCCCCCTCCCTCCCACACCCACACCACATCCACACACACCATGTGTTTAGCAAAATGCAAGTGTGCAACAAACTCACGTATGCAGTAGGCGCAATACTGCCTAAAGGCTGCATTCCATATACGCGTAATGCGTAATGCGAATGCGAATGCGACAAAAAATCAAAACGCCTTGAAACCTATGAGCTACATTCCATACATGCGTAATGCGTAATGCGAATGCGAATGCGTCAGAAATCCATTATCCCGATCGCTCCATGTAGCGATCGGTGTGAAATGCGTAATGCGTAAAGGTGGTGCGAATAGAAAAGCATCAGTCGCATTTGTCCATTGATATAAGGCTGGAGGAGGCGACTGATAATTACGGACAGTCGGGACAAGGTGGTGCAAACAGAAAAGCATCAGTCGCATTTGTCCATTGATATAAGGCTGGAGGAGGCGACTGATAATTACGGACAGCCGGTCTTCATGAGAAATATGAAAAATGGGACGGTGCAAACATGTAGGTTTATGCAGCGGACCTGTTAGGAAGCAGTCTTCAAGGTGGTGCGAACAGAAAAGCATCAGTCGCATTTGTCCATTGATATAAGGCTGGAGGAGGCGACTGATAATTACGGACAGTCGGTCTTCATGAGAAATATGAAAAATGGGATGGTGCAAACATGTAGGTTTATGCAGCGGACCTGTTAGGAAGCAGTCTTCAAGGTGGTGCAAACAGAAAAGCATCAGTCGCATTTGTCCATTGATATAAGGCTGGAGGAGGCGACTGATAATTACGGACAGCCGGGACAAGGTGGTGCGAACAGAAAAGCATCAGTCGCATTTGTCCATTGATATAAGGCTGGAGGAGGCGACTGATAATTACGGTCTTCATGAGAAATATGAAGAATGGGACGGTGCAAACATGTAGGTTATGCGGCGGACCTGTTAGGAAGCAGTCTTCATGAGAAATATGAAGAATGGGATGGTGCAAACATGGCTCAGTTTAGCTTGCTTTGAGGGATGTTAGGACCGTCCCAAATATGAAGACTGCTTCCTAAGAGGTCCGCCGCATAAACCTACATGTTTGCACCGTCCCATTCTTCATATTTCTCATTTCTGTGTTTCTGTGTGTGTGTCTGTGTGTGTGTACTTTTTATATACTTCACTGCATACCACATAACGCATAACGCAATACGCATTACGCGTATATGGAATGCTGGCATTCGCATAACGCATAACGCGTAACGCATAACGCATTACGCATTACGCATATATGGAATGCAGCCTTTACTGCATCACTACACTACGTCATTACTGCACGGCTACATTACTGCACTACTACTTACTACACAACCGCACTAATACACTAGAGCATTAGTTCATTACTGCATTACCGTATTACTGCATGTCTGTACTGCTACATTTAATACTGCCTTACTACTTACTAAACTACACTACCGCACTATTACACCACCACACTAATTTACTACATCATTAGCATGTTACTACGTTCATTATGTTACTATGTTACTATGTTACTACGTCACTATGCCACTAGGTTACCATATCACCATATCCCTATATAAAGTCTACATTACTATATTACTATACTATATTACCATATTACCACATTACCACATTACTACATTACCATATAACTGTATTACCACATTACTATGTTACCATATTATCACATTACTTTAGTACCACATCACTGTATTACCACATTACTATATTACTATACGACTATATTACTCTGATCTCACTGTAATCATGCCGTCATTTTATTATTCAATATATGCTTGATTACTGCAATGATGTGATTACTTACCTACATCATCACATTCATAGCGAGGCTCTAATAGTCTCATACATACATATGACATGAGTGTTATTTAAAGCTGCACACTTACATATGACATGAGTGTTATTTAAAGCTGCACACATACATACATATGACATGAGTGTTATATAATGCTGCACACATACATACATATGACATGAGTGTTATTTAAAACTGCACACATACATAATATGACATGAGTGGTATTTAAAGCTGCACACATACAGACATATGACATGAATGTTATTTAAAGCTGCACACATACATATGACATGAGTGTTATTTAAAGCTGCACACATACATATGACATGAGTGTTATTTAAAGCTGCACACATACATAATATGACATGGAATGTTATTAAAAGCTGCACACATACATATGACATGAATGTTATTTAAAGGCACACATACAATATGACATGAGTGTTATTTAAAGCTGCACAAATTCATACATTATGACATGAGTGTTATTTAAAGCTGCACAACATACCATATGACATGAGTGTTATTTAAGCTGCACACATACATAATATGACTGATGTTATTTAAAGCTGCACACATACAGACATATGACATGAATGTTATTTAAAGCTGCACACATACATATGACATGAGTGTTATTTAAAGCTGCACACATACATAATATGACATGAGTGTTATTTAAAGCTGCACACATACAGACATATGACATGAATGTTATTTAAAGCTGCACACATACATATGACATGAGTGTTATTTAAAGCTGCACACATACATACATATGACATGAGTGTTATATAATGCTGCACACATACATACATATGACATGAGTGTTATTTAAAGCTGCACACATACAGACATATGACATGAATGTTATTTAAAGCTGCACACATACATATGACATGAGTGTTATTTAAAGCTGCACACATACATATGACATGAGTGTTATTTAAAGCTGCACACAGACATAATATGACATGAGTGTTATTTAAAGCTGCACACATACATATGACATGAGTGTTATTTAAAACTGCACACATACATAATATGACATGAGTGTTATTTAAAGCTGCACACAGACATTTGACATGAGTGTTATTTAAAGCTGCACACATACATAATATGACATGAGTGTTATTTAAAGCTGCACACATACATACATATGACATGAGTGTTATTTAAAGCTGCACACATACATATGACATGAGTGTTATTTAAAGCTGCACACGTACATATGACATGAGTGTTATTTAAAGCTGCACACATACATAATATGACATGAGTGTTATTTAAAGCTGCACACATACAGACATATGACATGAATGTTATTTAAAGCTGCACACATACATATGACATGAGTGTTATTTAAAGCTGCACACATACAATATGACATGAGTGTTATTTAAAGCTGCACACATACATAATATGACATGAGTGTTATGTAAAGCTGCACACATACAGACATATGACATGAATGTTATTTAAAGCTGCACACATACATATGACATGAGTGTTATTTAAAACTGCACACATACATAATATGACATGAGTGGTATTTAAAGCTGCACACATACATAATATGACATGAGTGTTATTTAAAGCTGCACACATACAGACATATGACATGAATGTTATTTAAAGCTGCACACATACATATGACATGAGTGTTATTTAAAGCTGCACACATACATACATATGACATGAGTGTTATATAATGCTGCACACATACATACATATGACATGAGTGTTATTTAAAGCTGCACACATACAGACATATGACATGAATGTTATTTAAAGCTGCACACATACATATGACATGAGTGTTATTTAAAGCTGTACACGTACATATGACATGAGTGTTATTTAAAGCTGCACACATACATAATATGACATGAGTGTTATTTAAAGCTGCACACATACATATGACATGAGTGTTATTTAAAACTGCACACATACATAATATGACAGGGTATTTAAGCTGCACACAGATTGAGTTGTATTTAAAGCTGCACACATACATAATATGACATGAGTGTTATTTAAAGCTGCACACATACAGACATATGACATGAGTGTTATTTAAAGCTGCACACATACATATGACATGAGTGTTATTTAAAACTGCACACATACATAATATGACATGAGTGTTATTTAAAGCTGCACACATACAGACATATGACATGAATGTTATTTAAAGCTGCACACATACATATGACATGAGTGTTATTTAAAGCTGCACACGTACATATGACATGAGTGTTATTTAAAGCTGCACACATACATATTATGACATGAGTGGTATTTAAAGCTGCACACATACATAATATGACATGAGTGTTATTTAAAGCTGCACACATACATTTGACATGAGTGTTATTTAAAGCTACACACGTACATATGACATGAGTGTTATTTAAAGCTGCACACATACATTTGACATGAGTGTTATTTAAAGCTGCACACGTACATATGACATGAGTGTTATTTAAAGCTGCACACATACATAATATGACATGAGTGGTATTTAAAGCTGCACACATACATAATATGACATGAGTGTTATATAATGCTGCACACATACATACATATGACATGAGTGTTATTTAAAGCTGCACACATACATAATATGACATGAGTGGTATTTAAAGCTGCACACATACAGACATATGACATGAGTGTTATTTAAAGCTGCACACATACATATGACATGAGTGTTATTTAAAGCTGCACACATACATAATATGACATGAGTGTTATTTAAAGCTGCACACATACATAATATGACATGAGTGTTATTTAAAGCATCATACCTACATACGACATGAGTGTTCCTTAAAGCTGAATACTCCGATAAAAACCTTAAATTATCAAAACCAAACCACCTCCCTAGATCTTACCCTACATATCTAACTTAGATACTTGTGCATTAATTAAGCAGTTATGGCTGCATAGCGGAGTGTACTAAGTAGATCCAATAGAACCTGTTACACCTGAAGCCTATGAGGTCAGAGTTTTGACAAGCACGCCAACATTAATTTATTATGCTTACACTTCAAATATCTCCTGAGTAGATACTTCAAATTAAAGCAATGTAGCTAATAATGATCAACCTAATATATTTATCTCAGAAAAATTACAGAAACTCAAAACCATCGGACTAGGCACCTTTAATATTTGGCTAAACCGCCATTTGTCTAGATACAATGGCTGTCATCTGCAATAAAGCATTTTCGTGAATACTGCAGCAGCCATTTTTTTTTTTTCCTTTTCCTTTTTTCTTCAACGCCAGCCTCGTTCTGGGTTCTAGCTCGGGGATGTCAGACCTCATGGATAATGCAGGGACCTTGACTGGTGAGGCCAGTCTTGACCTTCACGTGACCTTGGGTAGTCAGTCACCCATGGTCTCCTGAAGGTCAACCTCTGGGGGGAAGGACACAACGCGTCGGTGACCAATTAAGGAACCCCTATAAACCAGTTCGTAATCCCGACTGCGTATGCCCTGAAAACAGCGTCCAAAGCAAAACAAAGACTCGTGTCAATTGGCAGACAAACAGATCAAATGTCTAACAAACAAATTATATTAAATTTATATGCTTAGTCTTCTGCATTTCTATTAATTTTGAATGAAACTAAAGTTTTGCACTGCGCGTATCAGCAAAGTCAATGGCAGTATGCCTTCGTTCTGCAGCCAAGCTGCATGCGCATACACAATGTTTATAAACATTGAAAGGGGTCTATGTAATGAGTATAACTTGGAGATGACCTAGCTATAACCTGATGTAGGCACTTTCCGCGCATGAAGCCTGCGTTATACCGCTTCGGCCACCTCGCCCGGTCCAGTATCTAAGGAATCACACATTTGTGACGTTCCATTTATGGATTCCAAAGACCCTATAATACTAAGACGGCTCACTCCCTATCTCTCCCATGGTAATGTAAATTTCGCAGTGCCACCTTGTGGTGGGTTTGATCAGCCCGGCTGCTGGTTGGTGTTTCACATGTAAACACATACAATTATATTATACATGAGATAGGTAAGTATGAATACACATCAATATGAAATTGCTATGAACAAATACACATCATCATCAGCATCATAATCATCATCACCATCATCACACATCTTTCACATTCATATATACATTTATACATATAATATAGCAACTGCTTAACCAAGAGAACATCCAGCGCACCAAGTGGTGGGTTTGATCATTTTGATTACACAGTACAGGCAGAGTGAGCCGTCTTAGTAGTATAGGGTCTTTGTGGATATTCCAGAAGTTGTCACCGCTTCATGCGAACATCTATCCACATAACACTGTTATATTTTAAATGTACAACATTAGCCAAGCTATCATTGTCCATAGCCTAGCAGTTTGTACCCACTGAATATCCATAAACAAATGGAAACACAGGTGGGTGCAGGGTAATGTTTAATGTGAATATAAGTGTGTCACGTGACAAAGCCCGGTTGGACTTGAAGGCAGGGCGGGGGGGGGGGGGTGGGGGAGGGGAGTGTCAGACTGCTGCCATGGGTTCTGTACATAGTCTGAGGACGCCCTGTGAACCCATTGCACATGTTCGCCAACACCTACTGACATGCAGTGCACCTGTTCTACCGCTGTTAAAGGGACTTGACATATATATATATATATATATATATATATAAATTCAGCGGTACAGTGAGAGAATGCTGAGGCATGGGCTGTAGGTGGCGCCACGGGTCAGGTCATGAGGAACAAGTAGATGAGCTGATGAGTAGGTGACCAGCCGATGACTTAGAGGATGGGGGGAATAGATGGATCTTCCAGCTTATTATGCTCGTATAATGGCTTATACAGCATATATGTATATATATATATATATATATATAAATGTGGGTGTGTGTGGGTGTGCATGTGTGGGCGTGTGCATGTGCGTATAGGTTCGGTGAGACTGGTACATTCAACGATGAGCTGTTATGTTAGAGAGGTGTGTACACCTAGATGGCGCCACCAGTAGAGTTGGTATATATATATATAGTATATAATATGCACTATATGATTTATTATGTGGATATAAATAACGGCAGCCCCTTAATGTTTCTCTCTAACCGCCTTAACTTCCATGTTATTCACTGTGGAGCGATCATTCTCTCCTACCCGGCTCCTCTACAATGGTGAGCAAACTGTCACTCTGCTCACTTTCAAAACTTTTTCGGTAGGGCATATATTCTCCTGCCAGAGAATAAACTCAACCCAAACCAAGTCCTAATCGTTTATTCTCATTTCGTGAACAAACTATATATATATATATATATAATAATTCTTCCATTAGTGGAAATAATATATACATTAGAGGAGATAACTTCCGAGCGAGTGGAGTGTCAAGCCCTTCGCAGGAGGTGGAGCGGTGCATACCGGCCCCCCCCCCCCCTCCCCCCGCCTGGATGGGGATGGGCGGCACTCCAAATCTCATTACAAGCGGTAACGGTCTTATCACTATATATGGAAGGTTCGAGATCACTATATATGGAAGGTTCCAGTCCATCTCCCCCACCAACCTCAATCGTGGGGAGATGGACTGGATGGTGTATATATGAGCTGTGATCACTAGGTATGTGAGTAGATCCCTCATGACAGAGCATTTTTTAGCAAAGCGAGACAATACAATTTTATGTGAACCAAGTCTATGTGGTTTATTATTGTGCAAGCGGAATGATATATCATTGTGCAAGCGGAATGATATATATATATATACATTATATATATATATATATATAAATATATATATAATGTATATATATATATATATATATATATATATATATATACAGTAAAACATATATAACCGACCACCTCAAGAGATCGATCACTCCCCTATATCGATCGCTTTATTTGGGTCCCAAACGATCGCCCATGAATACAATACCATTGTAATGATAAAACAAAACCGCCATAAATCGACCACCTCCTTAAATGGGCCATCTAAAGTTGTTCCCACGGTCGGTCGATTTAGAGAGGTTTGTCTGTAAATATACGCAATAGGCTCAGGTGGCTAGAACTGAAATCCAACAGATGGTCTCCAGCATGGTGTATATAATTAGTATCGGATAGGTGGCACAACGCAAATGCCAAATATATCCTGTCATCAGCTCTTTTCCGAATTCTCCTTGCACACATGTATTAGAGATATTAGAGATATTAGAGATATTAGAGATATTAGAGATATTAGAGATATTAGAGATATTAGAGATATTAGAGATATTAGAGATATTAGCGATATTAGAGATATTAGAGATATTAGAGATATTAGCGATATTAGAGACATTAGAGATATCAGAGATATCAGAGATATTAGAGATATTAGAGATATTAGAGATATTAGAGATATTAGAGATATTATATATCATATATTGCGTATAATGATCGAGATGTGAACGAGGTTTTGAGTTCACAGTGCGTGCCCTGTGCTGCCTGGGTTCTTTCCATGAAGTTGCATGTATTACTGCCAAAAGAACCAGAAGCTAAAGAAGACAAAGAAGAAAAACCTGAAAGAAGACTTTCAATATCTTGAGAGACGCCAGATTTATCATGCAATGACGGCTAAAAAATACAACACAGAAACAATTCTTTTTGTATTTCATTCCTGGCTGCTCTCCACCAACTTGGCCACCATTAACTAACTGTCTTCCACATGATAACCAGATACAACAGCTCCTGCTGAAGCTCCCACCCTGCCTCGTCAGAGCCAATCATAGCCAGTCTCTGCTTTACAACTGTTTTCTCTAGCTGTCAGAACCACACATAATGTGGATGACACTTCCCAACATAATGATGATCAATGTGAAAGTGGCAAGCAATACCTTGTTAATAAACACTCCAAACAAAATGAGGGCCAATGTGAAAGTGGCAAGCAATACCTTGTTAATAAACACGACAAACATAATGATGATCAATGTGAAAGTGGCAAGCAATACCTTGTTAATAAACACGACAAACATAATGATGATCAATGTGAAAGTGGCAAGCAATACCTTGTTAATAAACACTACAAACATAATGACGGCCAATGTGAAAGTGGCAAGCAATACCTTGTTAATAAACACTCCAAACATAATGATGGCCAATGTGAAAGTGGCAAGCAATACCTTGTTAATAAACACTACAAACATAATGACGACCAATGTGAAAGTGGGAAGTATTACCTTGTTAATAAACATTCCAAATGTAATGATGGCCAATGTGAAAGTGGGAAGTATTACCTTGTTAATAAACATTCCAAATGTAATGACGGCTAATGTGAAAGTGGAAGTATTACCTTGTTAATAAAGATTCCAAACATAATGATGACCAATGTGAAAGTGGGAAGTATTACTTTGTTAATATACACTCCAAACGTAATGATGGCTAATGTGACAGCCAATGTGAAAGTGGCACGTATTACCTTGTTAATAAACATTCCAAACATAATGATGTCCAATGTGAAAGTAGGAAGTATTACCTTGTTACTAAACATTCCAAACATAATGACGTCCAATGTGAAAGTGGGAAATATTACCTTGTTACTAAACACTCCAAACATAATGACGGCCAATGTGAAAGTGGGAAATATTACCTTGTTACTAAACATTCCAAACATAATGATGACCAATGTGAAAGTGGGAAATATTACCTTGTTACTAAACACTCCAAACATAATGACGGCCAATGTGAAAGTGGGAAATATTACCTTGTTACTAAACATTCCAAACATAATGATGACCAATGTGAAAGTGGGAAATATTACCTTGTTACTAAACACTCCAAACATAATGACGGCCAATGTGAAAGTGGGAAATATTACCTTGTTACTAAACACTCCAAACACAATGACGACCAATGTGAAAGTGGCAAGTAAATAACTCATTGATAAACATTTCAAACATAATGACATCCAATGTAAAAGTGACAATCAATACCTCATTAATAAACACTCCAAACATAATGACGTTCAACGATTAATCTAATTATATGTGCGATGATCTTAATCTTCAATAGATAATACTTCATCAAGTAAATACAATAGCAATTGTTACGTTTATTCCAGCGAAATTTTTCAATGCTCATTTCCACCTTGCATTACCATTTCCTGGTTGTTTCAACAAGTTTTGAAAATCAGAAAAGTATTGATTAAATCTGCTTTACCTTCCAATCAAGTTGCATGTTTCCCATATTGATCCATGTTCCTTCCTCTCTCATCAGATACTGGGGACCAGGACTGCAGTAGTATGCACTGAACTGACAGGTGAAATGATACATACATAGGTGGATGTGGGTAGGTGGATTGCAGGAATCCTATATACTGCAATATGACCCTTGCTGCCAACACAGCAAAACACCATCACTCATCTATTAATCATAGACCTCCGATGTTGTTAGGACTCCAAACATAAACCTCTAATCGATCAGAAAACATTAAGGCGAGATGTAATGACACTTGCTGCATAAGAAATTGAAAGCCGCCCAGCTGATTGAGCTATGACGTGCATGCCAACACACTAAGTTATTCAAAACAAACCCGATTCTCAGTTCATGAAAGACTGATTGATTGTTTGTTAGTTGTTGGAGTTTTATGTTTTGGCAACATCTATGGTCATATCATGCTGACTTGTGACAGTGCACACTTATGGTGTGCTGCCTCACTTGGAAACCAGGGCTCTGGCATCATGACCCGATTTCCCACTCAGTCACATTATCCTATTACTGAGCTAACCAGTCATTTCCCTATCCTACTAATGCGGAACACCAGGCTAGGTAGCGACAAATATGAATTGTGTAAGTCATTGGTTTGACTCGACGGGTATTCAAAGTCCAGATCTCCCGGACGCTTGCGCTGTACCGATTCGGCAACCACATATGGTATGAAAAACAGATTCTTTTTTTTTTCTTGAAGATTTATACTGTCTATTATGCATAAGCCTGAATAGACTTGTTTTCACCATTAGACAGTTTGTCGATAGAAAGCCCGAGCCTACACTTTTCCCGACCCAAGGGATTTTTAACCTCCCACACCACATACACATGGTATGAGAGCAACTGGCCTTTGATGATGCTGTAAGTTATCCACAGCGGTGGAAATCCAAATTGGCAGAGGTGGGGGCATGGGGAATCGAACCACCGACCTTCAGATTAGGAGTCTGACCTAGAAAAAAGTCAGACCCTCTAACCACTCCGCTACAGAGAACATGAAGATGAAAGCTGGGAGCGGGTGCTGGGTTCAATCCATCTATGGTTATATCAATCGACTGACAACTGATAAAAGAAAGGGTTTAGTGTAGCTGCCAGGGTCAAGGCTTACTAGCCAAAGGTATTGGTCAGCAGGTTTCAGTGTAGAACCTGGCAGCCCGAGATATGCCCTACCCCTAGATATGCCCTACCCCTAGATATGCCCTGCCCCTAGATATGCCATACCCCTAGTCGTGGCGAGACTTGGTCCGAGGGATTCAATGTTCGGCGAGTTGAGATCTGTCAAAAGTAGCAGGTTTCCATTCCACAACATCTTGTTATTCTCTTTCTCTACTACTCGGTATTGCTTGCCACTTTTACATTGGCCCTCATTATGTTTGTAGTGTTTATTAACAAGGTATTGCTTGCCACTTTCACATTGGCCGTCATTATGTTTAGAGTGTTTATTAACAAGGTAATATTACTCACTTTCAGATTAGCTGTCATTATGTTTGGAGTGTTTATTAACAAGGTATGGCTTGCCACTTTCACATTGGCCATCATTATGTTTGGAGTGTTTGTTAACAAGGTATTGCTTGCCACTTTCACATTGGCCGTCATTATGTTGGGAAGTGCCATCCACATTGTGTGTGGTTCTGACAGCTAGAGAAAACAGTTGTAAAGCAGAGGCTAGCTATGGTTGGCTCTGACAAGGCAGGGTTGGGGCTTCAGCAGGAGCTGTTATACCTGGTTCTCATACGGAAAACAGTTGATGGTGGCCAAGTTGGTGGGGGGCAGGCAGGAATGAAATACAAAAAGAAGTCTTTCTGTGTTTTTTTTTTTAGCCGTCATTGATGATAAATCTGGTGTGAATCTCTGTATGTGTAGAATAGGTCGTGATGCTTGGATGGTGTTTGATTCGAAGGGAACAACTCCCGGTCATCATGCCTGAACCACTCATCGACATCAGCGCTTTCACACCCTGTGTCACTTCCCCCCTTATAAGGGGCCCACCAGTGTCCTGATGGTGACGGTGTCCTTGTTTATAGAGCCATAAAGGATTATATAGCCAATACATTCGTCCCGATGCCATCACCTCTGCCAATTTGGATTTCCACCGATGTGTATAACTTACAGCGTCATCAAATTCAATGGCCAGTTGCTCTCATACCATGTCTATATGGTGTGGGAGGTTAAAAATCCTTAGGGTTGGTAAAAGTGTAGGCTCAGGCTTTCTATCGACAAACTGTCTAATGGTGAAAACAAGTCTATTCAGACTTATCCATGATAGGCAGTATAAATCTTCAAGGAAAAAAAGATTAAGTATAGAGCATTTTGATCACAGAAAATTTGTCATACCTCATTCCAATGCTCCTTGTCATCCCCTACTAATGCCGAGTGCCATGCTAGTTAGTGGCAAGTATAGATGTCTACTTTGATTCGGCTGGGGTTTGAAATCGCTTTTAAAATCACATGACCTGCCGTATAGGAAGCAGGCGCTCTGCCCATGGAGTCACCCCGCCTGGTATGGATGCAAATGTATTACCTGTATAAAGTATTATGTGCATATAAATAACCAATAGGATCCCATCCCTGCTTTGTTGGCCGCCTTGCTGCTGCATAACAATCAGGGGACCGGTAGAATGAATGCGCATGCCTGCTGGCGCTACCTGTGGCTGGAAGTGTCACTAATCATCATTGGGTCACACCATCATTGGACATTAAAAGTTGTTTATATGTAGTTTATATATATGGTGCGTGTGACTGCATGAGGGTGGCTACATAATTGGGACACCATGAATGTGAAACGTGAGTGTGGCCAATACACCCAGGTGAATGCGCAAAGCCGGTTATACCCGTATTAACTGGTTCACTTTGATTGTACCTCCATGCATGCGTCGGAATGAGTGTGCCCACATTGTGTACACGTGGCTGTGTCCACATGAACGTGCTGAATGAATGTTCCCACATGAATGTGCTCAATGAATGTTCCCACATGAATGTGCTCAATGAATGATCCCACATTAATGTGCTCAATGAATGTTCCCACACGAATGTGCTCAATGAATGATCCCACATTAATGTGCTCAATAAATGTTGCCAATGAATGTGCCCATATCAATGTGCCCACATGAATGTGCCCACATGAAGGTGCCCACATAACTATTCCCACATGAATGTGCCCACATGAATGTGCCCACATGAATGTGCCTATATGAATGTGCCCACATGAATGTGCCCACATGAATGTGCCCACATGATTACACCCACATGCTTGTGCCCACATGAATGTGCCTACATGAATGTGCCAACATGATTACACCCAAATGAATGTGCCCACATGAATGTGCTCACATGAATGTGCCCACATGAATGTGCCCACCTGAAGGTGCCCACATGAATGTGCCCACATGATTACACCCACATGCTTCTGCCCACATGAATGTGCCTACATGAATGTGCCCACATGATTACACCCAAATGAATGTGCCCACATGAATGTGCCCACATTTATGTGCCCACCTGAAGGTGCCCACATGAATGTGCCCAGATGATTACACCCACATGAATGTGCCCACATGAATGTGCCCAGATGATTACACCCACATGAATGTGCCTACATGAATGTGCCCAGATGATTACACCCACATGCTTGTGCCCATGTGAAGGTGCCTACATGAATGTGCCCACATGATTACACCCACATGAATGTGCCCACATGAATGTGCCCACCTGAAGGTGCCCACGTGGATGTGCCCACATGATTACACCACATGCTTGTGCCCAGACAGATGCCGTGACCCGACTTGAGGCCGCCTGTAATGGGCGTGGTCATGCACCCAGCCGGGCACCAGCGGCCTGCCAGAAAACAGTGAACACCAAGTACAAGCACAATCAATATTTCAATCATATCACATTTTCCAATTAGGGCGGGGAGCAGTGTGTACGTGACGGCATCGGCACGCAACAAGTGCCGAGTGCGCTCCTAGGGCGAAAACCCCACTGAACTGACCGACATCACTTCATGCAATGCTCCCCAATAGGTCACTTCCGAGAGAGCACCATTGGTTTCCACCCAGCGCCCGTCTAGCCCCATGGGCGGGCGGTGGGTTGGTTGGTTGTTGGAGTTTTACGTCCTGGGAACATCTAAGGTCATATCAGATTGGGTACCGATTTGTGATAGCGTGCACTCATGCTGGCTTTACAGTGCTTCCCCACTGGGAGGCCAGGCCACCAGCACCATGGCCTAATATTTCACTGTCAAATTATCCTGACACTGAGCCAACCAGTCCTTGCTCTATCCTAATAATGCCAAGCGCAAAATGTAGGGCAATAACCTTGCTGAGGTTGGTTAACCCGAAGGGATTTGTTTATGGATTCAAAGAGTGATTGGGTGATAAGGCGTATAGCTAAGGGAAGAGCTGGGAGGGACAAACACCCCACTTCAGGTTATGTAAATACACCAGGGCCCGTATTCATGTGCTGGTGCCAGTGCCTTAACCGCGGCTACGGTAGCCCCACACGGCTAACGGTGGAAAAACCGTATTCATGTGCCGGTGCCAGCGCTAACCGCCGACCGTAGCCTAGGCTAAGCTACCCTGGTTTCAAATCTAGTTTAATTGCTTACCCTGTTGGTTAGTGTGGCGGCCGCCAATATATTACAGCCAAATCTATTCAATGCGATCATATTTAACAGAATTACATACGCAATAATTGAAATTTTATCAATTTAACCCTAAATTCGAACCGATATTAACGCCGCCGCCACATTGGCGGCGTTATGCATATTGTCAAATCGACGAATGTAAAGTAAACAAATCGCCGCCGCCACAGCTACGTCAATATCCCTACTGTCCAACGTCAACTAAACATGGCCGCCGCCGTCGCTGCTGTATCGGTGGCAATATATTAGGCCCAAATCTATTAAATGCTGTCATATTTAAGAGAATTACATACGCCATAAGTGAAATTTAAACAAATTAACCCTAAATTTGAACCGATATTAATGCCGCCGCTGCATTGGCAGCGTTATTCATATTGTCAAATCGAGGGAATTCCCAAATCTATAAATAAACTCACGGTTAGCGATCCGCGGCGGCTTCGACATTGGTGAATACGACTTGACCTATTTCTCCAACCCGCCGCTAGCCGCGGATAGCTACCCCAGAGATAGAGTGTAGCCCCGGCTACACCTGGCACCACGACATGCATACGAGCCCAGGTCGCAGCATCAGCCCTTCCTCACTCACTAGTGGAGTGAAGTATAGGGCTGGAAGGGACAACAAACCCACTTCCGTGTATGTAAGCACACTAGCTCGCAGCCTCAGTCTTTCCTCACCAGTTAGCGGAGGGACGGATATAACTGGGAGGAGAACAGCCTTCTTCCTGTTGGGCCAACACTCCAGGTCGCAGCTTCAGTTCTTCCTCAGGAACTAAGGAAAGTAAAGGCAGAAAAGTCACATATTCGACCGATTGACATTAAATCCAGTCGGCTTAGTCTAGAATCGGAGATGTCGGGTCCTAAGCGGGTTTAAAGACACGGTCACGTGACGCTCACGTGATCTTAATTTGTAAGTGTTGAAGAGGTTTTGCAACAACAACAAATATCATGCCTCGAGAGGAACTCGAACCCACATTATTCCAGGGCAAGAGTTATTCTAACCATACGACATCACCATAGTATTACGTGATAAGTTGAAAATGCTAAGTTTCTAACAGATTATTATCGATTTAAAACTTAAAATGGAAAGACCACAGGGATTACGCTCTCCATTTCTGTTATTTAACAGGTTTACTTTGAAAGTGGTACCGGTCAAACGGCACGAGTACCGTTAGGATTGTTCTTTTTGGGGAGTTTTCAGTCGCATTGGCGCCTTGAAGGCTGCAAATGTGCTGCACTGCATAGGCACTGCCGACAGTGGTTCCATATCGCTGGGAGTAGCTTCTGGTGGGTAGTGGTTGGGGGGACATCAGTGGGGCGGCAATGGGGGGGGGGGGAGGGGAGTGTGTGGTGTGTGGGGGGGGGGGAGAGATAAAGGTAGTCTAGGAGCCCAACCCAAGTCCTCTAAGACGGCCGGGGGAGGTTAGTTAGTTGGTGTAGTTTTATGCAAGATCTTAGACCATACTGAGTTGTGACAGCACGCATTCTTGTTGACTTTATAGTGCTGCCTGACTGGGAGATCAGGCTGCTGGCACCATGACCTGATGTTCCACACAGTCACATTATACTGACACTAAGCAAACCAGCCGTTGTCCTAACCTAGTAAAGTCAAGCGCCAGGCAGCAAGCAACAAGTACCAATTTTATAAGTCATTGGTCTGGCTCGGTCAGGATCCGAACCACCAATATGCACAGGAAGTCCGCTCAAGGCCGAGGGAAGAAGTACCGTTCGGAGAGAGGGATTCGTCGCCTCATGCACGACCGGAAACGGCCCCTTCAAGCACTGGTCGTGTAATGAACGTGCAGAAGCAGTTTCGTGGCGGTTTGGGTTGCCATGGAGATCTGTAGGCGGGGCGGGCGGCGTGGCGTGCCGGTGTAAGGTGGTTTGTGGACGGACGCCGCGTCTGATTCTGGGCGTAGATCGAATCTCGTCTGCTCGTTCCACTAACATCCGGTCCACGAATAAGACGGCGGCCCCCTAAACTGTGTGTGAAGCAGCGGGGCGGTGCGGAGGGGGGGGGGGGGGGAGAAGGGGGCAGAGAGGACGGAGAGGGGTTAGTGGGGGAGGGGAGGAGGGGAGGAGCAACGTGAGGAGTGTGGGTAGAGGGGAAGGGGAGGAGAGGGGAGGGGGACGGGTGGGGGTAGAGGGAAGGGTGTGTGGGAGAGGGTTTCAGAAACTGTCAGAATAACTGTTGGCTGTGCGGAGGGTGTGTGTGTCTGTGGGGGTGGGGGGGGGGGGGGATGATCCTTCCAACTGCTGGCAATATGTAGGGGACGGAAGCATCTGTGTGGGTTGGGGGGGGGGGGGCTCTGATAGAGGGCGGGGGAGGAGAGCGTCATCACGTGGTCTGTGGACCCGGGTCAGTAGCAACTCCCTACTCATTATGTAGTTGCTTCATACCTCGTCTTTTGTGCCACATATAAAGTACCTGAAAACAAGATGCCTGAAAGCGCTAGATAATCTGAGGGTGCTGTCTAGCTCAGAGTGGGGACGCACAGAGATGTTCTGCTCTCCGTGTACAGAACCTTGGTTCGGTCACGAGTGGATTATGGCAGCATAGTATACGGTTCTGCAAGGAAATCATATATTGGGCTTCTAGACACGATCCACCACCAGGGACTGTGCCTGGCCCTTGGGGCCTTCCGCACCTCATTGGTTCAGAGCCTCTACGTCGAAGCCAATGAACCATCACTTAACAACAGGAAAATCAAACTGGTCATGCAATATGTAGTCAAGATAAAAACTAATGCATTGAATCCTGCACACAATTGTCTATTCGAGCAACATGACGAATCCAGGTATGAAGCCAGGCCGAATTACATCCGGCCAATGAGGCTCCGAATGAAACCTCATTTGGAGGCCTTGGGCGTGAATTTGGACATATTGGAGGATGCCAAAGTCCCAGAACATCCCGTGGTCGTTGAGAAAGCCATCGGTTATCCTCCAACTCACGGAACTGAGGAAGTCTGGGACACATCCCCTTGAGTACCAAGGACTGCATGCAGAGATTCAAGGCCAGTTTGCAGACCACCTCTCCATATACACTGATGGTTCGAAAGACCAAACCCGGGTAGCTGCTGCGGCAGTCTGCTGATGGGAACAATTTGGCTACGTTTGCCCGATCAGAGCTCGATTTTCGCTGCAGAAGCCCGAGCACTCCTTCTCGCGTTGGAGTGAATCGAGGTATCCAACGAGACTAACCATGTTATATACAGGGATTCGGTCTCTTGCCTCCTGGCTGTTGCTGGACTGAAAACGAATCACCCTATTCTAGCAACGGTCATTTATAAAAAATGAACCAACTGACAATGGATGGGTATGATATCCACCTGTGCTGGGTGCCTGGCCATGCCGGCATACAAGGAAACGAACGAGCTGATCGGGCTGCGAAGAAGGCCCTGAACTGTGATCTTGAACCGTGTCTGATCTCTCACTCTGATCTGAAACCACTAATAGCCACCCACATAAAATCCAAATGGCAACATGAGTGGGATGAAAACATTAATAAACTTAAAGAAATTGAACCATCTGTGGGAAAGCCACCACAGACTCATGCGGGAGGTCGGCGGGACCAAGTGGTCCTTAGCCGCTGCTGTATTGGCCACTCGTGGCTTACACATGCTTTTCTGCTCAAGGGGGAACCTCCCCCTGAATGTATTGGGTGTCAGTCCCAGCTGACACTCAACACATTTTACTAAGTTGTGTTGAGTTTTTGGCCCTGCGCCAACAGTTCTACACTGCAGACAGTATGCATGACCTTTTTACTAAGGTAAAACAGGAAAACATTTTAGCCTTTTTGAGGGCAGCTGGACTGTACCACCTCATATAGTTTACTAAATAGATTCTATCAATTATTAATAAAACTTTTCTTTTTCTATGGGAATTTGTTTCCCTTGACCACAAATATATGATTGTGAGCTTTCTAATTTAATGAGTGTCTATTGGCACATAATTGATTGTCTGCTTTTACATGTAAAAGCGATGGTTTGAACAAAAAACAAACATTTCTCGCCGTGAATATGGCCTATGCTGCCGACACGGCGTAAAGCAACCACCAATCAATCAATCAAACCTGATGCTCCATGCACTCCCCAGCCACACCCTCTCCCCACCTCCCCACTCATTCCCCCATGCCCTCTCCCTGCCCCCCCCCCCCACTCACTGCCTCAACCAAGCCCTCCTGTAACCCTACCCTCTCCTCACCTTCTCACTCATTGCCCCATGCGCCCTCCCTCTCCCCCCCACTCACTGCCTCAACCAAACCCTCCCCTAACCCTAGCCTTCGCCGACCTCCCCACTCACTGCCCCCTTCCTTCCCCCCTCACCACTTCATGCCTCCTCTCGTTCTCTCCACCTCTCCTCAACTTCTTCCAACTGGCACCACCTCTGCGCGCCCCTTCCCCCTGTACTGCTGAATGTAGCCATCACTGTCCCTGCTGGGAACCGGCCGATTCCATGTCACCAAGGAAACAGGCGCCGGCAGAGGACTGAACCGGCGACGATTCGTGAAATTGGCTGCACGGTCAGGCCTGCACCGCTTCCCTCCTACCAGTACTCCTCCCTTACACGTCCACACCCACCCACATTCCCACCCACCCACATTCCCACATTCCCTCACCCACATTCCCACCCACCCACATTCCCACATTCCCTTACACTCACATTCCCACCCACCTACATTCCCACATTCCCTCACACGCACATTTCCCATACACCCACAGTCCCACACACCCACATAACCTCACACCCACACCCACATCCCCACACACCCACATTCCCCCATACCCACATTCCCTCACACTAACATCCACATTCCCACACACCGACATCACCTCACACCCACATTCCAACACACCCACATTCCCCCACACCCACATTCCCTCACACTAACATCCACATTCCAACACACCCACATTCCCCCACACCCACCTTTCCACACACCCACATTCCCACACACCCATACCCATATTCCCACCAACCCACACCCACATTCCCACACACCCACATTCCCACATTCCCTCACCCACATTCCAACACACCCACATTCCCACATTCCCTCACACCCACATTTCTAACACACCCGCAGTCCCACACACCCACATAACCTCACATACACATCCCCACACACCCACATTCCCACATTCCCACATTCCTTCACACCCACATTCCCACACACCCACATTCTCACATTCCCTCACACCCACATTCCCACACACCCACATTCCCACACACCCACATTCCAACACCCCCACATTCCCACACCCCCACATCACCTCACACCCACATTCCCACACACCCACATTCCATCACACCAACACCCACATCCCCACACACCCACATTCCATCACACCCATACCCATATTCCCAACCAACCCACACACACATTCCCACACACACACATTCCCACACCCCCTGAACCCAGATCCCCGCCTACACTCCTATCCCCACATTACCCCCCCCCCCCCCCCACACACACACATCCTAGGAGGGGGAGGGAGGAAGAGGGGAGAGGGGGGACTGGGAGGGATGTAGGAGGGAGAGGGAAGGTGTCCGAGAGAGACAGACTGCCGATCGTTAAGACGCGAGCACACCGCCCGACGCTGGTACTAAATCCCGTCGGTAATCGGCTGTCGGGAAGCAGTGACTGGCACTGAATGTGCCGTGCACTGAGTGCGGGTTTTATGTTACAACTATACGCTCCTGAAACCCGTCCTGATATGACCATAGATGTTGCTAGAACGTGAAACTCAAACAAACAAACATTTGTAGCGGTTTAGTTGTTAGACAGTAGTAGGCAGTTTGGATGTGCATAGTGGGGTGAAGAAGGGCGGCTGGTGGCAGGTGCATGAGGAGGAGAGAGGGTCTCCATGTTGGTGAGTGTCGGTGGGGTGGGAGGGGGGGGGGGGGTAAATCGGTCGAGAATGATCAAATCTGTGCTAAATTTGCTAAGGGTTAAGTGAGAACTGTTCAGGTTCTACATAACAGGGTCAAGTCTTCACTTGGTGGGGTGAGGGGATGTGTGTTGGGAGGTGGTGGTGGTGGTGTGGGGGGGGGGGGGTTATTCGCCACGCCCCAGTGCACACATGTCCATGTTTCAACACGCCGCGCTGCAGTGAACTGGTCACAGTTGTCCTAATGCTTGGCACACACCTCTCGTATACGATTCACGCGCTAAAACTGACTGCCCGACGCGACCCGACCCGACCCGACCCGACCCGACCCGACCCGTTTCCCGAAAACACGGACAACACACATATAGCGACTGCTAAAGACTGGGGCGCTCACATATACAGTTTGCGATCCAAGTCCTCATCCATTCCCCTCTCTTCCAGGCCCCTCTCTTCCATTCCCTCTCTTCCATTCCCCCTCTCCCATTCCCCTCTCTTCCAGGCCCCTCCCCTTCCATCCTTTTCTCGTTCCAGCTCTCTTTCCATTCCCCTCTCTTTCCATACTGTTCCGGACCAGAGTTGACTGTCCCCCATTTCCTCCCTCCCCTTCCGTTCCCCCTGTTGCGTTCCCCCCTCTAGCGTTCCCCTTGTTGCGTTCCACCTGTTGCGTTCCCCCTGTTGCGTTCCCCCT
>CM059187.1:98841471-98990165 GCA_030323885.1 Branchipolynoe longqiensis
CTGACATTCACAATGCATATCAGTTGCTATAAATGCCACATTAAATCCGACACTAACAGTACTTGAGTCATACCAAACCTGACATTCACAATGCATATCAGTTGCTATAAATGCCACATTAAATCCGACACTAACAGTACTTGAGTCATACCAAACCTGACATTCACAATGCATATCAGTTGCTATAAATGCCACATTAAATCCGACACTAACAGTACTTGAGTCATACCAAACTTGACATTCACAATGCATATCAGTTGCTATAAATGCCACATTAAATCCGACACTAACAGTACTTGAGTCATACCAAACCTGACATTCACAATGCATATCAGTTGCTATAAATGCCACATTAAATCCGACACTAACAGTACTTGAGTCATACCAAACCTGACATTCACAATGCATATCAGTTGCTATAAATCCCACATTAAATCCGACACTAACAGTACTTGAGTCATACCAAACCTGACATTCACAATGTGTATCAGTTGCTATAAATCCCACATTAAATCCGACACTAACAATACTTAGCACTGTTGCCAGGTCCTACTTTAACAGTATCTACTCAGTCCTACTTTAACAGGTCCTACTTTAACAGTATCTAACTTTACTTTCCCGCCTGGCTCCTATCGACCGGGTAAAATAATACCTTCCTCTCCGCTTCAGATTCTTCAAATATCGGCTCCCCCCTCCCCCTCCCCCTCCTTCCACTCCCCCTCCCATCCATACACCGCCTCCTTTAAATGCCTTACGTCAACAAATTTCAAGTCTTACTCGGACAGGTTATCTGAAACTTTCTCAGCAATATTCTCAACACAGAACAAAAGGAATCCTACTGTGTGAAAAAACGTGCATGACAGATTCAAGGTTAGAGGTTGTGGACGCTTCACAATGATAATTTCTTTCTTGAAGATTTATACTGCCTATCATGGATAAGTCTGAACAGACTTGTTTTCACCATTAGACAGTTTGTCGAGAGAAAGCCCGAGCCTACACTTCTGCCGACCCAACGGATTTTTAACCTCCCACACCACATAGACACGGTATGAGAGCAACTGGCTTTTGTGACACTGTAAGTTATACACAGCAGTGGAAATCCAAATTGGCAGAGGTGGGGGCACATGGAATCGAACTACTGACCTTCAGATTAGGAGTCCGACCAAGCAGTAGGCATTGATTCTTATATACACCTGCAAGAGTCATGAGGATCTGTGTGGGAGGTTGGTAAGGAGTGAGGGTGATAGGTCCCTAGTAGGTGAGCAGGAGTTGATGCCAATGAAGCAAAACCTCTTGACTGTCAATCTTGTGTGACTTGTCTTCCTTTCTTCCTTTATTAGTTGTTGAGAGTAATTACAGGTGGGGACTGACATACAGTTGTCAGAACACACCTGTGGAGGATAGTAATGTTTTGGGTTCAGACAGCCGAGTCCTGACATATTACACACCTGTATATGTGGCTCCTTGCCTGGGAGGTCAGTGCAGACTATTACACTACCTAGACTCCCTGATGCAATCACCCTATCCACACCCACCTGTCTATGTGGCTCTTTGCCTGAGAGATCAGTGCATACTACTATGCTGTCATTGTATTGATAATACATTGTCTTAGAATGGCCCCTGTTAGTAAGAACACTCTATTAACACTACCTTATTTGCGTACTGACACTATTTTAACCTGAAATTTGAAAGACCCACCCTAATACTACACATTATTTTTCTTTACGGCTCGGCTCCAGTGCTGCTGTCCACCTGCAATAAGCTCTTTTCATCTGCACTTTCTTGTCATGCACACTTTGATGAAGCTCTCTATGAACATAGTTCACTATGTTGTCAGTGGTTGTGCGTAGTTGATGGGAGACACTGAATGTTCGGGTATGCATGCTCTGACTAGGTTTGTTTGTTTTTGTTTTACGTCATAGCAACATCTAAAATCATATCAGGAATGGTACCGACTTGTGACAGCGCGCACTCATGGTGACTTTATAGTGCTGCCCCAATGGGAGACCAGGCACCAGCACCATGACCTGATATCCCACTCACGCACATTATCCTGACACTGAGTATGCCAGTTCTTGCTGTGACCTAATAATGCTGAGCACCAGGCTAGGAAGCGATGAGTATAAATTTTTAAGTCATTGGTTTGACTCAACCAGCGTTCAAAGCCACAATCCAATGGGTTTGGATCCCCTGATCTCCCAAAACAGGAGACGGACGCTCAACTCATTCGGTCATCCCATGTGGTCTCTCTGATTAGGTTGGCATCCCATACATTCAGGATGCCACCTTAGCTCATAATACTGAACTTATTAAAGCTGCATAGTCCGATGAAATATCAAAATTTCAAAACCAAACCAATTATCTAAATTTTATTTGACATATCTAAGTTAGATACTGATGCACTTATTAAGCATTTGTTTCTGCGTAGAAAGCAATACTCAGTCAATTTAACAGAACCTGTTACTGCAGAAGTCTATGGTGTCAGAGTTTTGGCAAGCTTGCCAAAACTAATTTTCCATGTTTGCACTCAAAATATCTCAAATGTTTATTAAAATAAAAGTAACTTTGAACTAATGTAAAGTAGATAGTAGTGATCGATCTAATATATTTATCTCAGAAAAAATACAAAAATTCAAAGCCATCGGACTATGCAACTTGAACTCAAATACTAAACCACCATTTTAATCTATTAATATGCCCTACCTAGGTTCCCGGTGGCGGGGGAGGGGGGAGACCAGTACCTCAGCACACACAAAATGACTGGAGGCTGTGGCCGAATCGGTAGAGTTCAGGCTTCCTGTGCGGAAGGTCGGGAGTTCGAATTCCGATGACTTACAAAATTGAGTTGGAAGTTCGAATTCCAGCCGAGTCAAAGCAATCACTGATAAAATTGATACTTGTCGCTTCCTAGCCAGGCGCTCAGCGTTAATAGGATAGGGAAAGGACTGGTTAGCTCAGTGTCAGGATCATGTGACTGAGATGGAAATTGTGTCATGGTGCCGGTGGCCTGGTCGATCAGTGTGGCAGCACTATAACATAGCTATGAATGCACACTGGCATAAGTCGGTACCCATCCTGATGTGACCAAGGATCTTTCTAGGGTGTAAGACAACAATAAAAATAAACAAACTAACAAAAAAGGTAGCGAACGAGAATGGCATCTTATTATGTGGAGATGTAAGGATGTACTCAACTGGGAACATGGACCAATGTTTGGTAGCCCAGGGCAGACATCCCCCCCCCCCCACCCACATGACTAGCTTCCCCCATCTATGACCCCCTCCCCATCCCTATTGGAGACCGACAGGAAACCGAGACATAAGCCGTGTTCACACGGGGAAAATGTAAAGCGATTTAGACAAGGCGAATACTAGGAATCGAGTTAGCGGCCCGTTCACATGGGCAGTACTTGGGGCCGGAAATCGATATCTGCGCATGAGCAAGTCCATACTAACCAGTGCCAGTTTAGCTTCGTCGATGTCACCACGAGAGAGTGTGGGTTCAACCTAGATATGTATGGACTGAATCGTATTGGTTTGGAACGGTCAAAACTTCTGCTGGGCAGTGAAACCCTCAAAATAAATGATGAAAAAAATATCTGTGCACAGCTAGCGGTTTCATAGACCAAATTATATTATATAGTGTGATGTGCTTAATCCGCCTCAAGTAAGTCGGTTGCGTTCACACGGGCAAAATAAACCGCTTCACAGAAATCGACTCATGTAATCGACCTCGACAAGTGCTTTACAGAATCCGCATCACAGGAATCGATTCAGCCCTAATCCGACTCAGACGCCCGTTCACACGCGAAATGTAACCCGAACTATACAAGTCGATTTCTACGAATCGATTTACATTGCCCGTGTGAACACGGCTCAAGTTATCATAGCAACTATTCCAAATACGGCACACATGGCGCAGTTGTTGTCTCATACGTAGTTAGTCCCATAGCACTCTGGGACAGGGGCTGCTAAACAACCAGTTAGAAAAAAGTGTCCAAAGGCTGGGCTATAGAAATGGACACATGACTTTGAAATCTAGTATACACTAACTACATTGTTCAAATACTTGTCTAGAGGTGTAATGAGGTGTCAGTAAGATGCCCATGAGGTGTTAATGAGGTGTCAATGAGGTGCCAATGAGGTGTACATGAGGTGTCAATGAGGTCTCAATGATGGGTCAATGAGGCGTCAATGAGTGATCCATGAGGTATCACGGAGGGCTCAATGAGGTATCAATGAGGGATCAATAAGGTGTCAAGGAGGTGTCAATGAGGGATCAATGAGGATCAATAAATGTCAAGGAGGTGTCAAAGAAGTGTCAATGAGGGGTCTATGAGGTCTCAGTGAGGTGCCAATGAGGATTCAACGAGGTGTCAATTAGGTATTAATGAGGGATCAAAGAGGTGTCCATTAGGTGTCAATGAAGTGTCAATGATGTGGTGTCAATGAGGTGTCAGTGAGGTGTCAGTGAGGTGTCAGTGAGGTGTCAGTGAGATGTCAGTGAGGTGCTAGTGAGGTGTCAATGATGGGAAAATGAAATGTCAATGATGTGGTGTCAATGAGGTGTCAATGATGGGTCAATGAAATGTCAATGATGAGGTGTCAATGAGGTGTCAATGAGGTGTCAGAGAGGTGTCAGTGAGGTGTCACTGAGTTGTCAGTGAGGTGTCAATGATGTGTCAATGAGGTGTCCGTGAGGTGTCAGTGAGGTGTCAATGAGGTATCAGTGAGGTGTCAGTGAGGTGTCAATGATGGGTCAATGAAATGTCAATGATGTGGTGTCAATGAGGTGTCAGTGAGGTGTCAGTGAGGTGTCAGTGAGGTGTCAGTGAGGTGTCAGTGAGGTGTCAGTGAGGTGTCAGTGAGGTGTCAGTGAGGTGTCAGTGAGGTCTCAGTGAGGTGGAGTGGTACTGGCGTGGAGGGATAGTTCTCTGACTGCACCTTGAAGGAGTGAGTGAGACAATGTGTAAGGCACCATGACCAGGATCAATAGACAAAGCACACGATACCCAGGCAGTGTGCACCCCCCCCCACACACACACCTGGCTGTGTGTGTGGGGGGGGGGGAGGGAGCAATGATAAACCTAACACAAATCAATAGAACGCCTGCTTTATTTATACGGCTCCTGGCATATTTTTAAGTTAAATATATTAAGGCTGATCATTATAATCTACTTTATTTTAGCTTGAGGTTACTTTTATCTAAAAGCTGTATTTTGGAGATATTTGAAGTGAAAAGATGCAAAATTAATGGACGTTGAAATGCTGGACATCACAGACATCAGCAGTGACAGGTAAATACACTCAGTATTCCCTCTATACGGTCATCCTCATCATCATGCTGTCGGTCGCGATGTGACAAAGACTGCTTTCATTACTTGACTGCCACTCTCCATTTAGCTCTCTGCTGTGAGAGTGATGTCCATGAGTCGGTCTTAGTATCTCTCAGCTTCAGGTTTCTCTTGATGGTATCCCTGAACCGGAGATGAGGGCGCCCTCTCTTTCTGTAACCAGAAGACAGTTGAGAATAGAGGATCTGCTTTGGTAGCCTGTCTGATGACATCCTCATGAGGTGTCCAGTCCACCGGAGATTCTTTTTGATCAGAAGATCTTCCATAGAGGGCAGCCCCGTCCGTTCGAGTATTTCCTTATTTGTCACTTTGTCCTTCCAGGTTAGCCTCATGATTGAACGCAGATGTCGCATCATGAAGGCATGCAGCTTTTTCACCTATCGTCTGTACACTGTCCAGGTCTCGGCTCCATATAGTAGGGTGGATAGCACGATTGCACGGTAGATCTTGATTGACCCGAATGGACACATGGTGGTTGTTCCAGAGTCTCTGGCATAGTCGGCCGAAAGATGCGCTAGCCTTGGCCATCCTCCTCTGTATTTCAGCATCAATGCGTCCATCACTTGATATAGTGCTTCCGAGGTAGGTGAATTCCGGAACAGAGTTCAGCTTGTTTCCGTCAACCATGATCTCCTCCTCTCGGGTTCTTGTAGAGTTGGGTTGGTACAGCACCTCCATCTTCTTGATGTTAATCTTCAGGCCGAACTTCTTTGATGCATCGGAGAAAGCGTCCACTATTTTCTGGATCTCTTCAGCAGAGTGGGCAACCAGTGCACTGTCATCTGCGAATAGTAGCGCTCTCACCAGTATCCCAGTAGTCTTCATCTTCGCTCTGAAGTGTGCGACATTGAATAGGTCAGCGCTCTGTCTGGACTGTATATAGATGCCATCCCCCATTTCTCGGAAAGCCTCATCGAGCATTCCTGATAGGAAGATGGAGAAGAGCGTCGGGGCCAGTACACAACCTTGCTTGACCCCATTGGTAATACCGAACGATTCTGAGACTTCCCCTCCAACACTAGCGTTTGCCATCATTCCTGTATGTAGAGCCTCGATCATAGTTGTGAACTTCTCTGGGCATCCATACTTCCACATTTCATGAAAGCTGCCTGCAAAAGTGTTGAAGTGCTGCTGGCTTTTGCAAGTTACCAGCGGCACTCTCTCGGGGAGCAAATAGAGGTTTCACACCGGCAAGAACATGTCAAGACAGGCGCAAAACTATTTGTCCCTGCAGTGGCTGGTAGGGAGATGTTGGGAGTTCCATACATCAACCGCCCTTAATGCTGCCACAGTGACATGGTTTTCTGTTTAGGGTTTGCTCCCTTAGCCTTCGTTCTGTCAAGAACCTGTACCACAAGGCAGTGGTTTACAACTCTGCAAGGCAGGGGCATCAAACTCCCTAAGGTATTGCTATACCTGCAATACCAATCAGGTATTGCAAGTAATAACCTATTTAGCAAGAAAAGGACAACAGCAAGAAATAACGGAGGAGCAAGGTATTCAAATTAATAATCTATTTACTAACAAAAGGAAAAGACACAGCATTGAGAGATATCTATCTAAATAGCGGAGGAGCAAGGTATTCAAATTAATAATCTATTTACCAGCAAAGGGAAAAGACACAGCATTGAGAGATATCTATCTAAATAGCGGAGGAGCAAGGTATTCAAATTAATAATCTATTTACCAGCAAAGGGAAAAGACACAGCATTGAGAGATATCTATCTAAATAGCGGAGGAGCAAGGCATTCAAATTAATAATCTATTTACTAACAAAAGGAAAAGACACAGCATTGAGAGATATCTATCTAAATAGCGGAGGAGCAAGGTATTCAAATTAATAATCTATTTACCAGCAAAGGGAAAAGACACAGCATTGAGAGATATCTATCTAAATAGCAGAGGAGTAAGGTATTCAAATTAATAATCTATTTACTAACAAAAGGAAAAGACACAGCATTGAGAGATATCTATCTAAATAGCGGAGGAGCAAGGCATTCAAATTAATAATCTATTTACTAACAAAAGGAAAAGACACAGCATTGAGAGATGTGTAGACAGATAACAGAAGAAACAGGCATTGTGATTAATAACATATTTACCGACAAAAGGACAACACAGCATTGAGAGATGGCTATCTAAATAACAGAGGAACAAGGTATTCCAATTAATATCCTATTTGCCAATCAAAGGAATACATAACATTGAGAGATAAATAATAGAAATATTCCAATCAATGTCTTACTTAGAAACAAAAGCAACAAATAGTATTCAGAGACGTATATGCGTGTGCCATGTGATCTATATAAATATTTGTTTGTTGTTGTTTTACGTCCTAGCAACATCTAAGGTCATATCAGGACGGGTACCGACTTGAACCAGTGCGCACTCATGGCAACTTTATAGTGCTCCCCCACTGGGACACCAGGCCACCAGCACCAGGACCTGATATCCCACTCAGTCACATTATCCTGACACTGAGCCACCCAGTCCTTGCCCTATCCTAATAATGCCGAGCGCCAGGCTAGGAAGTGACAAGTGTCAAATCTTAAGTCATTGGTTTGACTCGACCAAGATTCGAACCCACAAACTCATGGGTTCGGATCTCCCGATGCATTGTGATGCACCTCTCTATGTGTCATATAATCTATTAACTATTATATTGGGATGGTGAATGAAAGATTGATTAGCGCTTAAGCATTGTAATCAACTTGTGACAGTGCGCACTCCTAATAAATCTTTAGTGCTGATCCATGAAGATACCCTACCACCAGCATCATTGCACAATACCCGGCTAAGTCACATTATTCTGGCACAGAGCCAGCCAGTCCTTGTCCTATGCTACTAAAAACCAGTGCTCAGGAGTGTAACAAATGCTCTTTAATTCAAATTTAAATAAATATGTAAATAAAAATTACATTTGACTCCACCGAGGATCAAACCAGCGTCAACCCCTTTAGCATATTGGAAGTGTAGCCAGCACCAATAGGCCATCCTGGGGCGGTGAGCATACAATAGCTGTAAGACAGAAACAAATGTATCACGAGCACTGCCTGTTCATCGTCATGCTTCGCTGCCCCCCCCCCCCCCTTCTCAATTCCATCCAACGGGAGGCAACTATATAATATATTTAGAGGATGGATGGGGTGGGGTGGGAGGGGATAGGGGAGGGAGGATGGGGGGGGGTGGGTCAGTGCTTATTGTGTACAAGTCTACAAGGACACACACACGGGTGTGTGGGTTTCGAAATGCAAAATGCCATCCATTCAGAGGTGTAATCCTTACATCGATGATGGTTTTGTTTGTTTGTTTGCTGTTTTCTGTCCTAGCAACATCTAAGGTGATATCAGGATAGGTACCGACTTGTGACAGTGCACACTCATGATGACTTTATAGTGCTTCCCCACTGGGAGACTAGGCGGCCAGCACCAGGACCTGATATCCCACTCAGTCACATTATCCTGACACTGAGCCAAACCAGTCTTTGCCCTATTCTAATAATGCCGAGCGCCTGGCTAGGAAGCGACAAGTATAAATTTTTAAGTCATTAGTTTGACTTGACCAGGGGTTCGAAACCACGATCCCACATTCTACCAACACGGGAGATGGACGCTCTAACTGATTCGGCCATCCCGTCTGGTTGATGATGCTTGTTCACTTCTCGTTTTCAAACCACGTTGTGAACTAACAAACTGATAAAGACAGCATATAAGGGGTGGGGGAAACTGATCATCACAGTGGAGAGATAGAATACGCACCCATATTCAGCACCAGTAGGGAAGTATGACAATTGAAGAGTTCAGGCGCAAAACACTTAAACGCCAATCCAAAAATGGAGATAAACATTGTGTAAAATATTCTGATAATTACACATTGGTGGGAATGTGAACTGGTCTATAAGGATTACAAATGTTATAGATAAGGTAAATGATGTAATGTGACCAACTGCATGTGGTATTGTGTAGTGTTGGTGATCCTTTACCTAGATTAAATAGACATTGTGTATTCTATAGATAGTGTGAGAGGGGCACTACTGTTAGTGTGATAGGGCCTTAGCAGCTCTGCTGCATCTACCCCAACTGTTAGATACAGATCACTCACTGCACACCCAGACACAACAGGGCAGGTGAGGCCAAAACAACCACGGCATGGATACTGAATGCATACTATTGATTGGTGGACATGTGGATGCTTACTGTTGATTGGAGGATCTGGTCATGTGACAGGCCATCTTGAATTCTAAAACCACTAGAATCTGATGTACAAAATGGAGCAATCTATTTCTAAATGTAGAGCAATGTAGACTTAAATGCATGAAACGTCAAAATGTGTTGATAATAATTAGGTAGAAAGTGCCCGATATTCAAGCTGGTTCCGTTTGTAACCCTGGGGCAAAAAGCAGATGAACTAACAGATATTATATACATGTTATTACATATATATATTATATATTATATATCTCATATATCTCGTATATCTCATATATCTCATATATATCATATATATATAATATATATCATATATATCATATATATCATATATATCATACATATCATATATATCATATATATCATATATATCATACATATCAAATATATCATATCGGGCGCAAATGACAGTGTAGCGTCCAGGATAGAGGCGTCCCGGAGGTGGAGCCACCGGTCACGTGGTTGGAAGGGGGGACAATACATCAAGTAATACATCTGTATTAGGGTAGGAAATAAACATATAATCCCTTCCGTGGGTTTAAACTCGCATAATGCTTACACATCACATATATCGTATATAGCATATACATAATATATATCATATATATTATGTATATTAAGTATATTATGTATATTCTATATATTCTATATATTATATTAATTATATATATATTATATATTTTATATATTATTGTGATGGCCCATGGTCTTCCCCCACACCGTCACGCACTCGCGGAAGAACACCAAGATTCAGTATTAGTACGCTGGTTTATTACAAAACCTCTCTGCTCTCCACGGTGTCAACTGACCCGCCCCCTAACTCGCCAGGTCCCACATCGCCTCTATAGGTGGGTCGGGGGTGAGCTCGCCACACGCAGTAGAGGGCAGCCCAGTAGGGGTCTGCCCGGTGGCTAGCCTGCCGCCACCTAGCGCAGTTCAGTGTAATCCACCCCTGTACAATCCACCCCTACATACACTCACTGTACCCGATCTGTTATATACATTATATATATATTATATATTATTTATATTATATATATTATAGAGGTTATGAATATATCTAATTATAATTATTTCATGTCACTGTCAGTTGTTCCTATTTGTGACAACAATAGTTCTAGCATGGGACCATTTACACTCACTACATGGACATTTCCATATCCGGTTAAATCAAATGAAGACATATACGGTAATAATGGCATCGTGCAAAGGGTTTATCTGTAGATGGGTTGCATGGGCAAAATATAAGACTGCATTAGGATTCCCAGTAATTTGCATAATAAGAACGCTGTTCCATTAAAACGTCAACATCGCTGCTGATATGAAATATCTTGTTGGGGTAGATTTATATGAATAATAATGGCGGATATAGACCTAATGGAGTTCTCGAATATCGGCAGTGTGGCCATGCACTTTTTGTGCCGTTCTGTCTATGGGAAAGTGCATATAAAAGACCCTTCGCTGCTTATCGGAAAGAGTAGCCTATGTGGCGGCAGCGGGTTTCCTCCGAAGAAAAATGTCAGATTGAGCATATATTTGACTTCCAATAGCCGATGATAAAAATCAATGCGCTCTAGGGGCGTCATTAAATAAAACAAAGTTTCCTTTATTATATTTTCGAGTATTTGTTCGGGTAATGTCTATTGTCCTGAATCCGAGTCTCAGCCGATTATTCCCCCACAATGCATTTCTTGTCTGCACGTCTTCTTCACGCAGACAGACTGCAGACAAACACCACTAAATCGCACTGAAGCGCCTAAATGTGCACGACGCGATACGTCAGTGTGCCTAGCCCTGATTCAGGAGCAGCACTCCCCATCCCGCCTACCTCAACCCAGCCTTAACCCTGAGCTACGTGGTTTGGTTGGTTGGTTGTTGGAGTTGTACCTCCTGGCAACATCGAAGGTCATGGGATTAAAAAATGGGCAGGTTTCTCGCATTTGGTATTGGTGATTGGATCCACTGATTTGCATATTTACAATATAATATATATATATATATATATATGTGTATTGTCGATATGTCATATCTTTTTGAAAAAAAAAGAAGAGAGAAAGCAAAGGAAGAAAGAAGGGTTTAAAGACAATTCTAGAATCATCTTGTACATTTATTGATGCATGCTCACCAAGTGCAAAATGCATATGTTGTCCTGGAATTGCATGCAGTTACTATTACAACGAATAGTCAATTTATATTATGCTTCTATTATCAAACAGATTTTTCATGTGGTTATTATTGCAACTGATATTGTCATTTATGTACCAACAACTTGTAATGAACGGACGGAAGACCAGTGCTCTGGTGCTGACAAAAGACATTATTCGCTGAATAAAATACATTTAGTAAAATAATATATATATCAGGATGAATACTGACTTGTCACAGTGTGCATGCATAGTGACTTTATACCGCTGCCCCACTGGGAGACCAGGCCGCACCATTTCGACCTGATATCCCACTCAGTCACATTATCCTAACACTGAGCCAACCAGTCCTTGCCCTATCCTAATAATGCCGGGCGCCAGGGTAGGAAGTGACAAGTATCAATGTTTAAGACATCCGTTTGACTCGTCTAGGGTTCAAATCCCACGATCTACCAAAAAGGGAGGCAGACGTTCATTCAACTCATTCGGCCATCCCGTCTGGTCACTATGAGGCTTGACTTCGGGATGGCTTCGTATTAAAGGATTGAAATCAAGAGTCCTAAGTGGGCAGTTATTTTTACCTGCTTAGCATGTGATGTATGATTCATTATGTGTATTATAATGGATTATAATAATATAAAGAACGAAGCTAAACCCAAGGTTAATTATTATTATTCGTATGTGTTCTTCGATATCTAGTATTAAGAGTCGCGCACCTACCTTGTTTATGCGCGCGTTTATGGGGCGCTACCTGTGTCGCGCGGAAATATCGGTGAAACGGTCTCACTTCTGCTACTGCCCTGTGGTTTATTCTGATTGTGGTGCCACATACGCAGTTTACCACACTACAACCAACCGTTCAGCGGTCTCCCTCGCCACTAATATATATAGTAATTAATATATATCATATATATCATGTTTATCATAATTAACACAACATATTCATCTTATTTATCATATTTATCTTATTTATCATATTTATCATATTTATCACATTTATCATCACATTTATCACATTTATCATCATTGCTCATGGACACAGTAGACAGAGAGGCTGAGATGGGTCAAACAATACTTTTATTCAGGTGCAGCCCACCCGGCGGGATGTATATTGATCATGATTGGGTGTCGGATAGGAAGCGGTCGAGCAAAGGTCATACTATTAACGGAAGGGGGAATGAGAATGTGATGAGGGGAGATGGAACATATGAGCGAGGTAACATTGAATGAGCAAAACAGAGTGAACATATACACAGTCGATAGGTATAACTGTACAATAAATGTTAATAGCGTGAGAGATAATAAGATGATAATTAATTATATGATAAATCATTAGGGTCAACTGCTCGGGTGTCAGTTGGGTAATTGTTTGAAAGTAAATTTGTTGTTTTTAGAGTAAATGATTTGATTTGTTGATTGTTTGTTGATTGGAATGGTGCCAATCTAAGGCAGGTGTCAGTGGGTGGGTGGGTAAAGTTGGAGGTTGAGGCAGACTGACCAGCTGAGGTGTGGTATCGGGGCACCCGGAATTTTGTGTGTTTGGATTGGCTGAGAATTGGCAGCGAGTGATTGGTGGGTGGAGAGAGTGTCGAGGCTAGGGGGGCCCCCGTTCCAGTTGGCCGGGGGGTGGGGGTGGGGGTGGAGGTGGGGGTGGGGGTGGGGGGGGGGTTGCTTCTCTCCCCTTCCACCCCACCTGTGTGGGGGTGAGGGGGTTTGGATGGTGTCAGCCTCGAGTCACATGCTATGAACCCGAATGACACAGTAGACAGAGAGGCTGAGATGGGTAAAACAAGACTTTTATTCTGGCGTTGCCCACCCTCTAGGGCCCCTACAATAAAGACCAATGTGTACAATGGTCTCATGCATCACCGCTGATGACCCGCGAGAAGCCTGATCCCAAAAAGCGCCGCATCATCGCGGACATGTCTTTACCCCGCGGGATTGGTGGGGGTTGGGTGTGGGGGGTAGGGGGTAGGGGTAAGGGGGTTGGGGGGTTGGTGGAGGTTTGTGGTGGCTAGGGGGAGGCGAGAATTAGTGGGCTCGTGGGGGGGGGGGGGGACTAGTGGAGTGGGAATTTGGTTCCGGGTTGGTGGGGTGGGTTGGGGTTAAGGGATGGGGTTAGGGATGTGGGGGGGGGCGGGTTGTAGGGGCCATGGGAGAGGAGACTGGTGGGATTGGGGGTGAAAGGCGGCTAGGGGAGTGAGGATTGGTGGAAGCTGGAGACAGGTGGTGGGTAAGGGGGAAGGGATTGGTGGAAGCTGGGGGAGAGGGGGGGCTATGGTAGAGGGGGTTGGTAGATGTGGGGGAGGGGGAGGGGGTTGGTGGGTAAGGGAGAGAAGGGGGAGTGAGTTGGTGCAGGAGGTGAAGGGCAGGCGAGGTGTCACGTGGGTCACGTGGGTCTGAGCCAAAGACTGAAGGGTGAAAGAGCGTGCGCATCTCTGATCAGGTTCCCAGGCGCATGCGCCACACAGCCAGCAGCACCATTGGCTGAATGAGGTTTTACGCCTCAGCAACATCTTAGGGTGAATCAATGCTGGCAGCGGCGATTCGTGAGGGTGCCAGTTCCTGGTGGCTTTATAGTGCTGAGTTCAGAATGTAGCATGTGCAGTGACAGGTTCTAACAAACCGACTTAGTATTTCTTCCCTTCTATACCGCAACAAACTCCAAAATGAGTCTACCAATATCAGAGGTGGAGATATAGAATCAAATCTAGATTTATAAGTATTTTGATTTTGAAAATGTGTTGCTTCCATCGGAATATGCAGCTTTTAAGATCATAAATAGCTCAATTAAATTGAACCTGGCAGGAGGATGAAGTTACTCAATCCGTTCGCTTGTTTATTTTTCTGTTGTTGCTTTATGTCCTAGCAACATCTAACGTAACATCAGTACCGGTGATCAGTTGGTAGATAGTTGCCTGTCTGTACATTGCAGATGGCATTAGTCATAGATATTGGCGTGATATCAGCCAACGGGTGGCCATATCTGTTTGTGTAACCATAGTAACCAACCGGTGTCTGCAGGCGGCAGAAGCCACTGCTAGGCCATCAGTGCACCCCCCCCCCCACACACACACACCCGCGCACACACACACCCCACACGCACCCTCACACGCCCCACACACACACACATTCTACTTTGTGTGCCAGCACTGAAGTCTCCCATGATGGCGAGTTACCACCTGCTAAGAACACCCAGGGGACACAAATTCTAATACGGCTATTCCGAGTTCCGCTGGTCCCCCAGGAAGGACTGAAGCTGTCACTCAGCGTATTGTGAGCTCCACTGGTCCCTCGGGAAGGACCGAAGCTGTGACTCAGCACATTCCAAGTTCCGCTGGTTCCTCAGGAAGGACTGAAGCTGGGACTCAGCACATTCCGAGTTCCGCTGGTTCCTCAGGAAGGACTGAAGCTGTGACTCAGCGTATTCGGAGTTCCACTGGTCCCTCAGGAAGGACTGAAGCTGTGACTAAGCGTATTCTGAGTTCCACTGATCCCTCAGGAAGTACTGAAGCTGTGACTCAGCATATTGCGAGTTCCACTGGTTCCTCACAAAGGACTGAAGCTGTGACTCAGCGTATTCCGAGTTCCACTGGTCCCTCAGGAAGGACTGAAGCTGTGACTCAGCGCGTCGGGTCACAGCTTCAGCTTACATGCCGGAAGTTGGGGTTGGCGCCACTCGCACCCGTACAGTTCACAACAGACCCTACACATTAAACTCATGTCGCACCTATATCCAACCACATGCCTCCTGATGACACATCACTTGCTATCCGGACCGCACTCTGTCCACACCTCTCTCTATCTCCTCTCCGCCGGCCTTGCTCCTCCTTGATATGTCTGAAAAGAGTTCCAGGATGGGGGGCCCACCGGCATTTCACTTTCTACTGTTACTCTGTCCGTGTCTATGGCTCGCTGGTTGGTCGCCAAAGAGCAAATAGACACGGTCCTTTGACTCAACTCTCCTCATTTCTCTTTCCTATACTCTTACCCTTTTTTTTTCTCCCAGGCATACTCCTCCCTCTGACAAGGGGAGTTGTGTGCTGTACCTTTACGTTTTCTCTTGCTTTGTTCTCGTTGCTGGAACCACCGCTGTACCCATCTTTACCCGTCCTTCCTCGAAACCATTGCTGCTGTCGACTGGATACAAGTGCCAGCTACCGCTCAACTACCGCCGGACCGAAGAGATTCGGGGCCGCCTCAATGCTTCGCCGTTACAACGTTGTAAAGAAGTCCCCAGCTTCTACAACACTCCCTACTGAAGTTAATTCTTCAACCAAAGATTGGGTCGATTTATTGGAGCCTCTCTATTAATGTTGCAGTTCTGCAACCAATAACCGTTGTAAGGTTACAAACCACCCCCAAAGCAACCTGATGACAGAACTTGGCAGGGTTATTGTCATTTTCTAATGTAGAGTAGAGTGAAATTGTCCTGTAAATATTTCACATTAATTAAAATACCACTTCCTGTATGTGTGTTCACTGGCTCCCTTGTATTCTGACATCCCGTTTATGGAGTATTGACTCTGGTCACCCACACACTGTCCTAATAGACGAGATCACCGCTCCGACTGTGCATGCGCTGAAAACGGCCTTGGCAGCAAAGCAAATAATGTGTCTGGCCATTGAGTTTGCCGATACGATGTTATTCAAAATGAATAGAAATACATAACAATTTGGCATAAACAGGTATGCACAAATGCAATATAATGATCTGATGAATATAGCTAAGACAAAACTAGCCATAGTTAAACATTTTGAGCTAAGGAACATACAATTCCATACAAAACAATCAGTCACTTTAAGGCTGATATCCACATCACCATTATTAATTCTTGTTCTAAATAATAAAATACACTTGTTTCAGAGAAATATATAACCAATATCTGATTAACCTTACTCATTTTCTAGTTCTACATATGTCATTAACCATAGGATATAAATAAAAACATTAATAAAATAAGTAAAACTGACTCTGGCTATGGCTCTAACCCTAGTCTGAGTGCCCAGATTTGTCTAAGTCTAAATGCACACGGCATAAGATGTGCTGATTATATTGATGTAAATGCAATGCTGGAAAAAAGATTAATATCTTAATTTATTATATATATTTTGTTAGTTGGTATTCTATGTTTCAAACAAGAGCCGAGATCAGCTGAAACTAGCACATTTCATGGCTGACCCAGTGTATTAGCATGTGCCATGTGCTTCTCGCAGGTTTGTTTTTCTTCTATGCATCCCACGATGCACCGCGCGGCTGGAATGGTGATGTAGTCTATTAATACCCATACTAACTCGACACCGACCCCTGTATACAGGCAGGGCCCCTTGCCGCCCCATCAGTGCACCATGCCATATATGCATATGCGTACGGACGTTTCTATCTACACACCACACACACACGGGTTGTATTCGATTAACATGACCTGGGTGACTCGGGTCATCGAGTTGCTAGAATTTCAAATCGAATGCTGCGAGTGGAGTCGACAAATACAACTGCCGTGTGAAAAAAGTCTCGACCCCAGTAACCCACATCTTAGCTGGGGCTGGCAAGGAGCGATGATGTCACATTTGTGCTGGTCCCTGTAGGATAACAGCTACCAGTACAAGTCCTACATGTTGTTTTAATGCTTCTTTTTTTTTTTAATTACCCAGATTAATGAAATGGAAATATAACTAAACTATGCACTCATAAAATACTTTAAATCCTGTTTTGCTGTAGTTATAACGGTTATTAAAATAAAAGGTTTTGGATTAAGCCACCATTTTCCCCACCCCAAGCATGAATAAGCGTGTTCGTTTATTCAACCTGAGTGTGTAGGATGTGCGCATGCGCCAAAAAGTTGCTCGGGTGACCCGAGTTGATTAATTGAATACGCCCACACTGACCACACGGGTGTCTGGCATCTACACTGCGCCAGTTTTCTGGATTGATGTGGTCTGATGTTAGTTAACTGTTGGTGTGACTACTGTAAAGATAGTAGGTAACCTTTTGTGTGACCATTGGAAGGATGTCAGCTATGTGTTGCTATGGCAACGGTGTGAATTATGTAATAATGACAGGTCACTGTTGGTGTAATTACTGCTAACTGTTGAAGTGACTCATTATTATGCTGTCGGTTGCGATGCGACAAAGACTGCTTTCATTACTTGACTGCCGCTCTCCATTTAGCTCTCTGCTGTGAGAGTTGCGTCCATGAGTCGGTCTTAATATCTCTCAGCTTCAGGTTTCTCTTGATGGTATCCTTGAACCAGAGATGAGGGCGCCCTCTCTTTCTGTAACCAGAAGACAGTTGAGAATAGAGGATCTGCTTTGGTAGCCTGTCTGATGACATCCTCATGAGGTGTCCAGTCCACCGGAGATTCCTTTTGATCAGAAGATATTCCATAGAGGGCAGCCCCGCCCATTCAAGTATTTCCTTATTTGTCACTTTGTCCTTCCAGGTTAGCCTCATGATTGAACGCAGATGTCGCATCATACATTTCATGAAAGCTGCCTGCAAAAGTGTTGAAGTGCTGCAGGCTTTTGCACGTTACCAACGGCACTCTCTCGGGGAGCAAATAGAGGTTTCACACCAGCAAGAACATGTCCAGACAGGCCCAAAAGTATTTGTCCCTACAGTGACTACTGTGCATGTAACAGCTAATTGTTGGTGTGACTAATGTACAGGTGACGGCTAAGTGTTGGTGTAACTACTGTACACATGACGGATAAGTGTTTATGTAACTACTGCACAAATGACGACTGAGTGTTGATGCAAGTACTGTATAAATGGCTAACTGTTGGTGAAACGACTGTACAGATGACGACTAACTATTGGTGTATCTACTTCATAGGTGATGACTAAGTGTTGATGTAACTACTGCACAGAATGATGATGGCTAACTATTGGTGTAACCACTACACAGATGATGGCTAACTGTTGATGTAACTACTGCACCTAATGATGATGGCTAACTATTGATGTAACCACTACACAGATGATGGCTAACTGTTGATGTAACTATTGCACAGATGACGACTAAATGTTGAGGTAACCACTGTACAGGTAACGGCGAAGTGTTGGTGTAACTACTGCACAGGTGATGATTAACTATTGGTGTAACCACTGTACAGATGACGACTAACTGTCGGTGTGATAATGTGCAGGTAACGGCGAAGTGTTGGTGTGAATACAGAACAGGTGACGACTAACTGTTGGTGTGACTCCAGAGCAAGTGACTGATAAGTGTTGGTGTGACGGCCCGGCACGGCGGCGTCCACACAAGACGCTCAGAACCCGCCTGGTTACCGTGCAGCATTAATTACATAACCAGGGGGTCGCGCACCTGGTCATTAATTACAAGTGCCTATATTAATTAAATCACACCCTGACAACGTGGCGGGGTATTGGAGACGGCGTCGGGCGGAAACGGCTACTGATTGAATGCGCGGTTCTTGTAATTACCACCATTATAATGGGTGCTGTACGGGCGGCCATCCCAACCACCTCCCCCCCCCCCCCCCTAACCCACAGCTAGTGAGTGAGCTCAGAGGGGCCACAAGGCATCCTGTATACTTTAATCGTAGTGTAATAACCATTTACCGGTGCTTTTGTCATGGTTCAATGGCCATTTAATGATGTTTTTGTATTAGTTCAATGGTGATTTAATGATGCTCCTGTCATGGCTCATTGGTCATGTAATGGTGCTCCTGTCATGGCTCGATGGTCATTTAATGGTGCTCTTGTCATGGCTCATTGGTCATTTAATGATGCTCTTGTCATGGTTCAATGGTCATTTAATGGTGGTTTTGTCTTTGTTCAATGGTCATTTCATGGTGCTCTTGTCATGGCTCAATTGCCTTTTAATGGTGCTTTCATCATGGATCAATGATAATTTCATGGTGCTTTTGTCATGGCTCAATGGCTATTTAATGGTGGTTTTGTCTTAGTTCAATGGTCATTTCATGGTGCTCTTGTCATGGCTCAATTGCCTTTTAATGGTGCTTTCATCATGGATCAATGATAATTTCATGGTGCTTTTGTCATGGCTCAATGGCTATTTAATGGTGCGTTTGTCATGGCTCAATGGTTGTTTAATGGTGCTCTTGTCATGGCTCAAGGGTCGTTTAATGGTGCTTCTGTCATGGCTAAATGATGATTTGATGATGTTTTTGTCATGACTAAGTGATCATTTGATGATGCTTTTGTCATGGTTTAATGGTTATTTAATGTTTTTGTCATGGCTTAATGGCCATTCAATGGAGCTTTTGTCATGGTTCAATCATCATTTAACGGTAGCTTTACTGGTGCCTTAGTGATAATGATTTACTGGTGATTCAATGGTGTTTAATGGTGCTTTTGTGGTGATTTAATAGTGTCTTGGTGATTTAATGCCATTTAGCGATGACCTGGTTGTGATTTAATGGTGATTTAATGGCGATTTAATAACGGCCTAGTGGTGAATATATGGCATTTTAATGGTGCGTTAGTTGTGATTTAAATATAGTCTAATGGTGATTTGGTGGTAATTTGGTGGTGAAGTTAATTTGGTGGTGATTTAATGGCGAGGTAAGGGTGAACCAATTTTTTTGTTTGTTTATGCTGTGTTTATACTGTCCATAGCATGTAATTTTGTAAGCTCGAGTGCTCGGGCTTGTTTTCAATGCTGGCCAGTTGGAGTAGTGGTTTAATCTTATCACACAGTAGGAGGTGTTAAGATGTTTTTGTTTCTCACAGAGTAGCAGGTACATGGTGATTATTTAGTATCTGTAGATGTTTGAGCTTGTTTTGTGTTGGGGTTGGCTATCCAAGGTCGATCCAAAATAGGGAAGGACTGATAGGTAGCTGTTAGGAATGGCAGTTAAGTGTCGTCTTGGCTCGAGCACCACTTATACCCCTGTCACACTACGACGTAAGAGCCAACGTAAGCCTGGCGTAGGTCACTTTTGGTCATTACGTTGAGGTACGTTGGGTTACGTTATGATGACATCAGAATGACGTTAGACCGACGTTGAGATACGTCACATTACGTCGATTTACTTCGGCATGCATCAAGGTTTTGAACATGTTCAAAACTTTCGACGTAACTCCAACGTAAGGGTTTATGTTTGCCGTACGTTCGCCGTACATTCTGTACACGTTCGCCAAACGTCGATGACATTAGATGGACGTTATTAAAATGCTGGTCACTACGTTGCACTACATTGACCCACAGTAAAGCCGGTGGAAGCGGCCACGCGGCGTAATGGGAACGTCAGGAGAACGTATGCCGAACGTACACCCAACATATGTTCAGCATTTCGCCAACGTTTCATGACGTAAGTAACATAAGGTAACGTAAAGCAACGTAGTTCTGGTCATCGAATAACGTTAATAACGTACCGTCAGCGTCCTCTCTCGTTGAACAATGCTATCACTACGCTTTACCAATGTTACGCTCTCATCAACTACGCTGTATCCACATTCAACTTGTGCCGAAATTTGCATACTAAGCCGAGAAGTTCAACGCTTTTCACGTTCTCCCTACGCTGACGTCGTTACGTCGTAGTGTGACAGGGCCTTTAGGTAGAGCACCACTTCTAATGATATAAACAAAAAAAATAACACACACAAGGATTCTTCATTTAATTCATGTAACCAATTAGAGCAGGATTCAGAACTGAGTAGACCAAATTATCAAACACATGAACAATTGTAATTCATACATTTAATTAATTCAGTTTCTGCTTCTATAACTCTGTAGATCAAAATAGTAGTGCTAGCGATATCTACGTGATATCTACGGTTCATGATATGCGCAGAAAATGAGAAAGTTTGTAAGATGTTTGAGTGCGCTGAGGTAGTTCAAGATATGTTGGTTGGTTGTTGGAGTTTTAAATCCTGGCAACATATAAGGTCATATCAGGATGGGTACCAAATTGTGATAGTGCACTCATAGCGATTTTATAGTGATGACCGATTTTATAGTGATTTTATAGTGAAATGAGGCCACCTGCGCCATGACCCGATAGCTCACTCAGTCACATTATCCTGACACTGAGCTGAAGCAGACTTTGCCCTATCCTATTAATGCCGACTGCCAGGCTAGGAAGCGACATGTATCAATTTTATAAGTCATAGGTTTGACTCGACCGGGAACGGAACTGCCGATCTCCCACACGCGATACAAGATGCGTTAACACTATGGGCTTCTCGGTAATCGACAGTGGCACTGCCACTGCGGAATTCATCATGTGTTATTTATAAACCTCATAAATGTGTCAAAGAGGCTTCCGTGCAGCAGACTCCTGTGTCTGTCTGGGATCTCAGTAGCAGCGCAGCACTATGAGTAGAATAGGAAGTAATATTATAGATGATTCCTACGCAATCGTCCATCCTCACTCTCTGATGAGGGACATTGATTGCAAAGTTCAATGGCCCTCGTCAGAGGTCAGTGCAAAGGTCAGCGTTCCTCTACAGAGGTCAACATCCCTCCTCAGGGTCTGACGAGGGTTTATCTGATGAAGGACGTTGACCCAACGGTCAATGTCCCTCGTCAAACGTCAGTGTAAAGGTCATTAACCCTCATCAGAGGTCAGTGGAAAGGTCATCGTCCCTCGTCAGAGATCAATGTCCCTCCTCATGGTTTGAGGAGGGATGTTGATGTAAAGGTCACCATCCCTCATTAGGAGTCAGTGCAAAGGTCAATGGCCTTCATTAGAGGTCAGTGGAAAGGTCCTCGTCCCACATCAAAGGTAAATGTCCCTCATCAGACCGTGAGAAGGGATGTTGCTGCAAAGGTCAACGTCCCTCATCAGGGGTCAGTGAAAAGGTCAATATGCCTCATTAGAGGTCAGTGCAAAGGTCATCGTTCCTTGTCAGAGCCTGAGGAGGAACGGTTACGTAAGAACCATCTATAAGGCTACTTCCTATACTACTGCCTCACACAGAACACCTTGAGTATGTGTTCGTCGGGACTTAGAAAAAGATATATGCCTCTTCACCCTGTACCGCATGAGATAGCCTAGTAGTTAGAGCGTCCGCTTGCCAGGTTTTTGCGAGCCCTGACAGAGTTAAGTCATAGACTTTCATTTCAGTGTCTCGCTTGGTGTTTAGTCATCGTTGGGACAGAATGAGAACTGGTTGATTCGGTGTCAGGATTATGAGACTGGGTAGGATATCGTAGAGTATATTATTGTGCAGGTGACAGCGTGGTATCCCAATGATGCAGTACTAGAAAACTCACTGCCAAAACTCGCAGTGCAAATATCACCATCCACAAGTAACCCTGGCGACATTGTTCTAATTAATTAGTTTACAAACGCAAACAAAAATATCGAGGAGGGCGAGAGCAATGAGAAGCACTGAAGTAGAACCTAATGATCCCCGTCACATCTCATCAAGCCACTGATAACACCGGGCACACGTGACCATTAATTGTTATCGTCTATCATGCATCGAAGCATATTGCACATTATGTTACTGTCATAAGGGCGATGAAAATAGCAAATATCGCACTTCAAGCCGGATTCGGACACAGCCGTCTTGCCACTTTAGGGCTAGCGTGCTAACCATTAGACTACCTAAGGGCCCTGATGCAATCACCTTATCCATGCGCATCTGTCTAGTATATGTGGCTTCTTACCTGAGAGGTCAGTGCAGGGTGATACATACTGTCTTTACTAAACATAGATGGTATTCCATGTTATCATCCTAGATTAAGTTATGGATATTATATATATAATGCATGTTCACCAAAATGGGGAAGAGAAAAATCATATAATTGTATAAATCAAATGTACAGCGGAAGGAGGAATACCAGTTGTACCCAATTGAAATTTCCCACGCTTAATAATAGACTAAATTAAAAATATGATTAGCTTGAGTAAATTCAAAATAAACACTACAGGTGCGTGTTGACTGGATATCAGCTATTTCTAGGCCATCAAACCCCAATAAGTCACATGCCGCTGGGTATCCGATACGGGACAGTGCTTGGAAAGTTCATCACACGAACGCCTGTCCTGGGAGTGGAAGTTTGTTTGGTTGTTTGTTTGTTGTTGTCGTACATCCTAGCAACATCTAAGGGCATATCAAGAAGGGTACCAACTTGTGACAGTGTGCACTCGTGGCGACTTCATAGTGCTGCCCCACTGGGAAACCAGGCAGCCAACACCATGACCCTATATCCCACTCAGTCACATTATCCTGACACTGAGCTAACCAGTCCTTGCCCTATCCTATTAATTCCGAGTGCCAGGCTAGGTAGCGACAAGTATCAATTTTGTAAGTCACTTGTTTGACTCGCGTTCTGCATGGCAAGCGAATGAGAACCAATGGTCCACAACTGGTTCATTAAAGGCTGTGTTATGTGCTGTTTTGTCTGTAGAAAAGTGCATATAAAAGACCCCCTTGCTGCCTATCGGAAAGAGTAGCCTATGTGGCAGCGGCAGGTTTCATCCAAAGAAATGTGTCAGAATGACCATATGTTTGATGTCCAATAGCCGATGATGTGAAAATCAATGTGCTCTAGCGGCATCGTTAAATAAAACAAGCGTTACTTTGGGAACGGAATGGAAGTGATGAGCCGGGTGCAATGTGAGGGTGCCGGGTGCCGGGTGCCGGGTGCCGGGTGCCGGGTGCCGGGTGCCGGGTGCCGGGTAACCCCCAAAGCCACCCACCACCATCCCACCCCCACCCCCACCCCACCCACTGCTGCTTCATTGAGTCTGGGAACTGCCCAGGGATCGGGTTGTACGTGGTCGACTGTGGGCATGAGGCTCCATTAGCACGCACCCAGGAGGATGAGAGTGAGAACGAGGCTCTGCTTGCCCTGCGTTCTGCAGATCACGTAGGCCACCACGGGAAATGCGCAGCTCTACCTGGCCCGACCGGCCCAACGGCCCGACAGCCCGACAGCTCAGTCGGCTGGCAACTGCCCATCGCTCAAGTCTGAGTTTGGCTTAGCAGGCAGAGGAACCGCGTTGTCTCTTGCAACAGACTATTCCACTGCAGCCTGCGGTTTGAGACAGTTGCTATTGGTGTATATATATATATATATATATATATATATCATACATGGTACAGGCAAGAGGCTGAGTCGTGACAGCTGAATAGGCCAGGTGGCAGGACCACGCAGGGCAGAGCGCCTGCCCATTCGCCTGCCCATTCGCCTGTGTCAGTAGTTGTGAGGTGTCCAGACAAGGTGCCAAGCAGAGGAACCATTAAACGATAATCAGTTTATGGATAATTATACTCGTATAATGCTTATACAGCACATATATTGTTGAGTCAGATAACTCAGGAGGTCTGTTGGTCAGCATTAGAGAATGCCAGGGGCGCCACCTGTGGCGTTTGAGGTCACAGCCAGATACACCAAGGGCTCATGTGTATAATGGATAATAACAATACTCAGTAATAATAATGATAACCAAGGATACACTCCTCGTCCGATCTGCAGCCTGTCTCCCCATTCCACGCGTAACAGATGCCAGGCCGAGAGGGGCGCCACCCGTCAAGTGTGTTGGGTCATACAAATAATAATTTTATAATAAGTCATTGGTTTGACTCGGCTGGGATTCGAACTCGCAACCTTTCAGACGGGAAGCCTGCGTCCGGTGCTCACTCAATGTATGTATATATATATAAATATATGTGCGTATGTATATGTGTATATTGCCAGTGCACGAGTGACACTATTCGCGCCATTGGTGAAGGCTTGGGCCGATGGTGGCGCCACCTGTCCCAGGGGTGAGTCACACATATAGGAGTACACAGCATCGCAGTGGTTAATAATAATACGATAACATAAGCAACTCTCCTATGCGCCTTTATACTCGCATAATTCTTAAATGTTTACAACACATATATATAATCCCATAAATGCCCAATCCAAAAATTGAGATAAACATTGGAATCAAACCTTCAAAAGGTTGTTTTTTTTTATTCCAGGTTTTGTCCATTGCTTCATAAGGCTGTAGACAAAAGGGATATGGACAACTACTGCCCCATATCACTGCTACCTCTGCCAGGCAAGCTGATAGAGAAATTAATGTACAAGCACATCATGAAATATCTAGATAGTGAGAAAATATTAAATGACAAACAGGGAGGGTTCAGAAAGGGATTCTCCACAACAAAAACTATATCCAATCTAACAAATGACATACTGTGAGGTATGAATGAAGGTGAACAGATAACTGCCACATTCATAGATTTTAGCAAGGCATTCGATACAGTGAATCATGACATACAAATAAAAAAGCTAGAAAGAGTAGGAATAAGAGGAAGAACACTAGATTGGATAAGGAAAGAGAACAGAGATAAACTAAATGAGAAACTAGTAGCTTTAGATAATTGGTGTAACTCCAACAAGATTCCATAAACCACAAGACGTCGAAGGTCCTAGTGTTTGACAGTGGGAAAATCAACAATGCAATGAGGAGCCAATAATTTTGGGAGGAAAAGTTCTTGATTATCAGACCAACTACATATATCTAGGGATGAATCTTGATAGGAAACTAAACTACAATGATAACGTAAAAGAAGTTATCAAGAAGGCAAACCACAAATTCTGGATATTAGCGAATATCAGAAAATACCTAACTACAAATATGGCTACTAAAATCTATAAAGGTATGAGACTACCATACTTCGACTATGGTGATGTAATATATATGAGAGGGGGGGGGGGGGTAACAAAAGATTGTTGATAAACTACAAAGACTACAAAATAGAGCACTTAAGATATGTCTGAAGGTGGAACATAAACACCCAACTGATGATCTCCATTGGAAAGCAAGAGTCAACACACTAAATGACAGGAGAAAAGCACATCTCAAAATAGCAGCATTCAGGGAGACAAGGAAGCCTGGGAGGGTGCAGGTAACAAAAAAGTCAACAAGAGGTAGTAGTGATGGCCCCAGACTGATTATAAACAGAGGCAAAAACAGATCATAAGAGAGGAGTACCGAGTACATGAAGGCAAGGGAATGGAATACACTGGGAGTAGAAAAAAGAAGTTCAGGGACAATAGAAACATATAAAACATTAATCAAAAGAGAGATAAATGCACTGTTAGACTAATTACAACAACAAATAAAATGAATTAAAAAAGAAAAAGAAAGATAGATAAATATGTAAATAGAAAATACACTGATTATTCAAGCAAAGTATTAGAGGGCATAGATGCTAAGTATGATACATACAAAAGGTAAACTTTAAACTTAAAATCAAAACCTAATGACCACTAACACAGCAAGGTGAAGGAAGACATTCAGAGAAATTAACTATTGGTAACCAAACAATTATCCAATTGTAGAACAAACAAACTCACAGAGGATTGGGGATGTGGGAGAATGCTTACTAACAGAGAAAAAATGCATGCAGTAGTTAGTTACACAACAACTGAAAGTGATAAAAAGAAGGGGAGTCACAAGACAATTACTGTCTAGCGGTGAAAACAAGTAATTAAACTTAACCGTTATGGGCAGCATAAATACACCCATCACAACAACAACAACAAAATAACCATGTGATCACAAGAAAAGTGGAATTAGTGAGAATTAAAATTATTTTCAGGTAAAAATCTTTTAATTAAACTACACCTTTGGATTGGTGTTTACGGAGATTTGCACCTGAACTTTTCATATATCCTCCGGTCAGTAGGGAAGTCTGCGCTCTACAGATATAACAGACTATAGTAATAGGCCAGGTGCGACTGACACTTATCGACACCCATTGGAGGAGAGCTGGGTAGCAGGTGGCGCCACCTGTCAAGTGCGGAGTATAACAGTGGTAATAATGATAATATATAGTAATTAATATATATAATGGAAACAATTGCCTTCGTATTTTTATACTAGCATAATACGTTATACACCACATCACATATATATATATATATATATATATATATATATATATACAAATGTATGTACATATACATCGTCTAATCGGTCCGGTTAGCGGCTGGCATTATTAGCAAAGGCCAACTCGTTGAACCGGGCCTCAGGGGATGTTGTGTCGAGTCGCTAGTTTCACATAACACAACACAATACCGGGTACACTCGTACCACCCACCTCCATGTGCCATGTGCATTGATTTGTATGGAGAGAGGGCGCCACCTTTAAATGTCACTCAATGACATCGAGACGCATGTATGTATGTTTGTTTGCATGAATACATTTATGCATGTACATATGTATGTATGTATGCATGTACAGGGGCATGTGATATGTCACGGCCCACCAGCTGGACAGCCCATGAGAGGTAACCCCCCCTGCCAGAAAACAGCCAGATAACATCAAATCTAAACATAAACCAACTACCTATTACGTACAAGCCTATAATATGTAAATAGAGTAGGCTAGTCTAGAATTAGGTGTAGGAAAAAATAAAAAGATGAAGACTCTTACCAAGAAAATTAAAAGAAACTAACATAGATCACTAACCACAAACCATAATCTTAAGAAACACAGACTGATAACTGCCCAGCATTGAAAACAAGCTCGATCAACTGAGCTTATATGCTATGGACAGCATATACATCCCATCAACAAGGTTTTTTTTAAATGCATGTGTGTACGTATATATGTAGGTATGTATGTATGCATGCATGTATGTGTGTTTCTTTGCACATATACATGTATGCATGTACGTTTGTATGTACGTATGCATGCATGTTTGTTTGTATACATATATGCACGTCTGTGTGTAATGTATGTACCTATGCATGTTTGTATGTGTATCTTAATATTTGCATAATAAATATTAATTTAAGAGAAATCCTCTTTTTTCCTTCATCGTTTTCATTAGTGATGAGCGGGGGTCAAAAGGTTAAAATAACACACTGCATGACTATATTACCATCTTATTATATCACATGCATTATCCATTTTATCGCACCGCTAGGTGTGCCCAGTAGCTGTTGCCACACGTCACCTTTACTGACCCTCCAAGCAATGACTCTCCCTCCCCCCACCCTCCCACCCACACTCCCACCCTCACACCCTCACTCCTCCTCCAGTCATAAGAATCGCACTCGCATTGTCACTAGACAACCCTCATCGCCCAGGCCATCTAGCCTTAAAAGGAACATAGCAAAGAACAATCAAAGTAATGGTCACTTTCAAAATTTCCCAAGGTGACATCTTGTGCAGCTCCCATTAAGTGGCCCCATAACAGAACATTCATGGCATCGTCATTTACTGGCTTTGAGTTTGACCTTTCTGCACCTAAACATTTATAGTATAGTGATTTTACTGGCTTTGACCTTTCTGAACCTAAACATTCATGGCATAGCCATTTACTGGTCTTGACCTTTCTGCACCTAAACATTTATAGTATAGTGATTTTACTGGCTTTGACCTTTCTGAACCTAAACATTCATGGCATAGCCATTTACTGGTCTTGACTTTTCTGCACCTAAACATTTATAGTATAGTGATTTTACTGGCTTTGACCTTTCTGAACCTAAACATTCATGGCATAGCCATTTACTGGTCTTGACCTTTCTGCACCTAAACATTCATGGCATAGCCATTTGCCGGCTTTGACATTTCTGAACCTAAAGATTAATGGCATAGCAATTTACTGGCTTTGACCCTTCTGCACCTAAATATTCATGGCGTAGTGATTTACTGGCTTTGATAGGGCCGGGCTTAACTCGGAATACCCGAATTATGCTAGAAGGTTGGATCTACAATATTTATATAGATCTATGAATGTGCAGTGCACACAAAAAGCAATTCGATCTGAACTAAAAGTGCTCCTCAATGCCTACAAATCTTATGAATAATTTCAACCTGGACAGCCAAGACTCTTATACTCAGTGATTTATAAGGTCAGTCACCATAGCAACTGTACCATTTATGTTTTGTAAATAGGCACCACATGGCCACAAAATGACATAGTGTCACTGAGTAAGTGCCTAATCCCCGCCTTGATAACTGAGCACAAGGACAGGCTATAGACATCAACACTAGAGGTGGTAGCACGTGACCTCCTAAATTAGGCAAAGGACGGGCTATAGACATCAACACTGGAGGTGGTAGCACGTGACCTCCTAAATTAGGCAGAGGACGGGCTATAGACATCAACACTGGAGGTGGTAGCACGTGACCTCCTAAATTAGGCAGAGGACGGGCTATAAACATCAACACTGGAGGGGGTAGCACGTGACCTCCCTAATTAGGCAGTTTCCACTAAATGAGTAGTCAGGGAAGGGCGGCACTGGCCCTTAATTGGCAACCAGCCAGTTTCACTTGCTACTGAGACCTTTACCTTCAAAGTTGCATAGCCCGATGATGTTAAGTTTCTGTCATTTCCTGAGATAAATATATTAGGTCGGTCATTATAATCTACCTTACATTAGATTGAAGTAACTTTTATTTTAAATGGCTAACTTATGAGATATTTGAAGTGCAAATGTGGGAAATTAATTTTGGCAAGCTTGACAAAACTCACTATTAAATTGACTAACTATTCCCTTATATGTGATGACAAATGTTTAATAAGGTCACCAGTATCTAAGTTAGATATGCAGAATCAAATCTAGATAACTGTTTTCGTTTTAGAAATTTGAGGTTTTGATCGGACCATGCAGCTTTAAGGTTGTATAGTTTGGTGGTTATTGAGTTTCTGCCATTTTCTGAGATAAATACTTTTTTCTTTTTTTTGTAAATATAGTTTATTCATTGAATAAAGTCTTTTGTCAGCGCCGTGGCACTGGTCTTCCAGCCATGTGACAATACAGTTATTTACAATATATGCAGCTAGCCCAAATCAGCTGAAATAACAATATCAAACATTCAAAGACTTACATATGGTATAGTTTGACAATTCACATACAAAAATAGCAGTTATATGTTGTATTCCTACACACTTGATACATACATGTGTATTGATTAGACCTTTACATTACGGAGTGGTTAGGTGCATAGTTTCCCTTCATAGGTTTGTATGCCTACTATGTTGTGAATTGCAAAACTATCATGTTGTTGGAGTTAACATTTTGAGATGGAGTGAGTGTTAGTAGAATGGTTTGTTTATTCTGTTAGATAGAGTGTGGTTAGCTTATAGGGTTATGTGTTATAGGGTTATGTGGTTAGCTTATAGGGTCAGGTGTGTTTTTTGACTATATGAAGTAGTTTGAGTAAGTAGGTTGTTAGTAATGATGGGTTAAACAATGCTTGGAGGATTGTACGTTTCAGTCATTTAGTAGTCTAGTACAGACTTTATTAGTGTCTATGTTTATACAAAGACCCTATAATACCAAGACGGCTCACTCAGCCTGTACTCTGTAATCAAAATGATCAAACCCACCACTTGGTGTGTGCTGGCTGTTCCCCCGGCTAAACAGATGCTATAATATATGCACAAATGTATATATGAATGTGAAAGATGTGTGACGATGGCGACGAGGATGTGTGCCTGTTCATAGCAATCCCATATTGATGTGTATTCACGCTTACCTGTCTATAACCGTATGTGTTTACATGTGAAACACCAACCAGCAGCTGGGTCGATCAAACCCACCACAAGGTGGCACCGCAAAATTTACATCACATGGGAGAGATAGGGAGTGAGCCGTCCCAGTACCATAGGGCCCCCAGTCTATAGCAATACTACCAGACTGATACACATTGCCGAATTTGCTGGGCAAATAATTTGTATGGTGGATAACTTGGTTTGTTGGCAGCAGGAAAAGGAGCGCGTGGGGTGGTGGGAGGGGGTGGGGTGGCCATAGGTGCTTATAATAGATAGCTAATTAAATATGGCGACCTCATCACTAGGCCTGTAGAAGGGCCTGATTGGCTTGGTGAATTCTTACCAGGTTCTTGAATTCTAGTTGTGTTTGTGCATGTCTAATTCTGACTGGGAGTTCATTCCATAATTTGCTGCCTTTGTAGATAGGGGCTCTTGTCAGTCTATTTGTGAGTGGTTTAGGAACTTTGAGGAGTGTAGCATCCCCCTGCCTGGTAAATCTGGTAGTATGGTCTATGTAGTTTTCATCCTTGGCTCTGATAAACATAAGAGATGTGCATCTCTCCTTTGGCTCAGGTATGTGATATTAGATCTAGTGTGCATCTCATTCACTTAGAGAACTTTGCCCCTATATACTGTTCTAAGAGCTCGGTTTTGAGTTCTCTGTAATTTATTTTCTTGTTGTTTTGTTAAAAGGCCATAGATTAGATCATTATAATCTATTATTGGCAGTATAGTTGCCTTATACAGTTTGAGCACAGTGTTCTCACTTATGTAGCATCTTATTTTTCTAAAGGTTGTCATTCTCATACCTAGAATTTGGTTCAGCCTCGATAGTTGCTGGTTCATATTCAGTGTAGAGTCAAGTGTGGTTCCTAAGTATTTGTACGAGTTCACTTCTCTTAGCACTGCATTGCCTATACATAGCTCTATATTTTGTGCGTGCGATTTTCTAGATTTTGTTCCAAAGATCACATATTCTGATTTTTGTGTGTTTAAGGTAAGTCTGTTATCAGCACACCAAATATTGACCTTTTCTAACACCTTGTTTACCATACTATCTGCCAGAATAATGTTTTTATTGTGCACTGTGAGGACAGCATCATCCGCAAAAAGTGTGAAATTAGCACTGGTAGACAGCAATGGTAGGTCATTGGAATCTATTTTGCTTTAGTTTGTAGTAACTTCCACGTTAAATGGCTAATTGTGGAGATATTTAAAGTGAAAATATTCCAAATTTATGTTTGTAAGTACATCAAAATTCTGACATCTTAGACTTCAGCAAAAGCAAGTTCTATTAAATTGACTTAGTATTCCATTCGAAGCTCGATATGTAGAATCAAATCTAGGACAGTGCTTTGGTTTTGACAAGTTTATGCTCTCATTGGTCTATACAGCTTTAACTGACAAAACTTTAAAAATATATATTTAAATAGTAAAATGCTCTCAAGGCAATGATATATTCTTAATTACCTCAAATATTAATTATTTCACCCCTTCCTCACATTCTTATTCGTTCTGTTTTGGAGCTTTTTGTGGGTATAGGATCGAAGATGTTGCTAGGTCATAGACCCCAATAACTCACTTACTCCGATTTATTTTTGTAGCACGCCTGCTTATTAACAAGAGGGTCACTGGTTCGAAGCCAAGTGAGAACGTCATCGTTTATATGACTTAGTTTCCTTTAATGAAGTTTTGCATCATAGCAACACCAAAGGTATACCATGACGGGTACTCACTTGTGACAGTACACACTCGCCGATACGGCGTTAAACTATCAGTCAACCTATCATCAATCACTCCTGGCGACTTTATAGTGCTGCCCCAATGGGATACCACGCTATCGGCATGCTGCTGACCTGACATCCCACTCAGTCATATTATCCTGACAATATTAAGCCAACCAGTACTTACGTTATCCTGGTCATGCTGATCAGGTATGATAGAAACAAGTATCAATGTTGTAAGTGTTTGCTTTGACTCAGCCGGGAATTGTTCCCAAGACCTCTGACGTGGAAAGTTAGCACTCTACCCAATCGGGTGTTCCATGCGGGTTTTTTTTGTCCTTGTTAATTCGTTGGCATGGTACGCAGATGCACCAGAAAGGTTGAATATTAATGACATACATGTGCGCGTTACAACAGCGCAATGATCAGCCCTGCGGCTAAACCCGGTACTACTGACCTACATATAAGGAGAGCCATTCTGGATAGACCAGTTCGGTTTGTAATATACAGACAGGCAGCTAGAAGGGTAGGGAGTGACCTTCAGCAGCTCGCTTAGATAGCAACAACTACTACTATTGTACTGTAACTAGGGTAACGTTAATCACCAGGTGGCTACTACTAGTGTACTCTAACTATAGTAACTTTAACTACTAGGTGGCTATTACTATTGTACTGTAACTAGGGCAACGTTAATCACCAGGTGGCTACTACTAGTGTACTGTAACTATGGTAACTTTAACCACTAGGTGGCTATTACTATTGTACTATTATTACATGCAGTAACTTTAACCACCAGTTGGCTATTAATATTGTACTAGTAACAATGGCAACGTTAATCACCAGGTGGCTACTACTAATACTATTGTACTAGTAACTGGTAAATATTTTATTCATCTGAAAACATTTTGTGAGCGCCAAAGCACCGGTCTTTCAGTCGTTGAAGTGATCACATTTGGTTCATACACGGTGATGGGGAAGTGGAATGTACTGCATTGTGTGCAGCGCGGCCCATTCTGAACAGTAACAGTGGGGGAGCAGCCTATGCTGTATAGTGCACAGCATAGGTGCTCAACATAGCGCAGGAATGAATCTCCTGCACCAACATATTTGTTGATTGCAGTTAAATTGTCCAAATATTCTACAATAGATAAAATACCACTTTGTGTGTGTATTCACCACCTCCTCCATCTTACGATGAGCTCCCTGAAGCTGCGACCCGAGGTGCTGAGTCACAGCTTCACCTTTCTCATGGGCCGGAATGTGGGATACCTGTATAAGAATCCAATGCAATGTTTGTGACAACACAGAAGAGCGGGTATTTAGTGTGGGTAGAGGCACACGGCAACTGCTGTAATTTATGGATGGCATCCTCCGTCCACATTCCACTTATTTATGAATGGACTTGCCTATTTAGCTTCCACTAGACCGAGGTTGTGTGCTTGTAGTTGATACACTATTCATAAACAGTAGATTCTGAACCTGCTTGTATATATAGCAATACCTTTAGTGTAATACATTATGCCTGCTAGAAATTCACCCTACAGATGTCGCAAGCCCCAGTGAATAGATATCGGAAACAATGTAGACCCAATATATTATAGTGTACGGCCGCTATTAAAATATCTAAAGGAGGGGAGGGATCAACAAATATTGTGAATCTTTCAATAAGCTATCAGAAATAATGTCTAACACAGAGAGTGATAGAATGCACATTAAAAAGCTGATGTCATAGGTTTGAGCGGTAACAAGTTCTATTAAATTAGTGTAGTATTATTCCGTTCAATCAACAGCAACCGGTTAATAACTGCACCAGTATCTAAGCTAGATATGTAGACTCAAGTCTAGATAAGTAGTCGTAAATATAGTTTAGTTCTGGAATAAAACCTTTGTCAATACCGTGGCATTGGTGTTCTGGCCACGTGACAATATAATTATTCACAATATATATATGCATATGTAGTCTGATATTGCCATCAGCAGCTAGTCCATGTCAGCTGAAATGATAATGTTATCCATTTCAAGATTTATATATATAATGAGCCTGTCTCAAAAGGTCCTCAGCAATATGGCACAAAACGTTGTTCATTGTAATGATCAACATACTATCTGCTTATGCATTTTCTCAGGATAAACTGATTTGTTTTTTACATGGTGTTTCATGATCCCAATAGAATACATATTGATTTGAAGCAAATGTCCTTGTGTTTCAAGGGTAACCATTTCTGTGCTGTTTTGTGTCAATTGTTAAGCCGGACAAACAAAATTAGTTATCACCTTTTGAGACACGCTCTTTATATATGGTATAATTTTAAAACATACATATGAGACAGTAACTATCTACTGTAGTATCTATCTTCTAACATTAAGCTAGTGTTGGGCATTGTTGATGAGTACAACTAACAGAATATGATATGTGTGTAAGTGTAGTGTGAGGTTGCGCATGCTGGGTTGAGTTCTGGGAGATGGTAGATGTGCGCTAAAATCCATATATTGATTAGATCATTCAGTTACAGAGTAGGTAGGCGTATGGTTTCCTTTCCCATGTCTGCATACCTGCTGTGTGAATTGCTCAGGTGTCATGGGGATGGGGATGGGGTTTTATGATATAGTGTTAGTAGGTATACCTCAGGGAGTTTGACGCCCCTGCCCTGCAGAGTTGTAAACCACTGCTTTGTGGTACAGGTTCTTGACAGAACGGAAGGCTAAGGGAGCAAACCCTAAACAGAAAACCATGTCACTGTGGCAGCATTAAGGGTGGTTGATGTATGGAACTCCCAACATCTCCAGACCAGCTACTGCAGGGACAAATAGTTTTGCGCCTCTCTTGACATGTTCGCCGGTGTGAAACCTCTATTTGCTCCCCGAGAGAGTGCCGCTGGTAACTTGCAAAAGCCAGCAGCACTTCAACACTTTTGCAGGCACCTTTCATGAAATGCAAACCTGAAGCTGAGAGACATTAAGACCGACTCATGGACGCAACTCTCACAGCAGAGAGCTAAATGTAGAGCGACAGTCAAGTAATGAAAGCTTGATTGATTGATTGATTGGTGGTTGCTTTACGCCGTGTCGGCAGCATAGGCCATATACACGGCGAGAAATGTTTGTTTTTTGTTCAAACCATCGCTTTTACATGTAAAAGCAGACAATCAATTATGTGCCAATAGACACTGATTAAATTAGAAAGCTCACAATCATATATTTGTGGTCAAGGGAATCAAATTCCCATAAGTAATGAAAGCAGTCTTTGTCGTATTGCGACCGACAGCATGATGATGATGATGATGTTAGTAGAATGGTTTGTCTATTCTATCTGAGGGTAGTTAGGTGCAGGGTTGTATTTACAAGGACAATACCCCAGTTGTACTCTTGACTACATAAAATAGTTCAGGTTTCAGTAATGATGGAGAAACCTATGTTTGGAGGATTGTAAATTTCTGGCTAGTACTATAGTGTATAGTCAATTTAATAGCTCCTCGTAAAGTATTCCGATATTCGGCATAGGGGGGAATGCAAATGTTCTATTACTGATCGGTGTACGTGACCAGGCGCATGTATGTATATATATATGTATGGGTTGGTGGTGCCTGAGTGAGATGTAAATAGACATAGTGGTGCTGGCAGGTCTGGGTGTGATTGCGCTCAGGGCCTACCCCCTCTGCTGGGATAGGGATCACCACACTCAAAGGTCAAGTTTGGTGGGGCCATGGGGCCATACAGCTTGTGGTGGTGGGCAGACCACTGGTATCCATGGGGACCAGGAATGCTGGATCCCTATTGGTAGGGCCATGAATGCTTGTTTCCCATTGGGGGAAAGGGGTGGGATGATACTCTACAATGAACCCATGTAACCATATAAATAATAAATCAGAGGGTTGGACTCTCTATTCTTATTTACACTTTATACTCTTCCTTTCTTTTTGTCTGTATTGATTTCACTATAGCCTGCCTACACAGCCACAGATTCGAGCCGTAGCCTTTACATAATTGGAGACCACGACGAGTGGATTAGTCGATTAGACTTTACATCCTGTCAGTGGTGCAGCCTATAATGTATAGAATGCTGGTGCGAAGTAAATTTGGATGCTTTTTTTTTTAAATCTCACAAATTAACTCTTTTAAATAAAGGATGCTTCAAACTAACGTAAATTAAAAGAATAGTTTATAATTATTAACATCAGGGGCCTCTAGCTTCCATATAGGCAGGTACACAGCTGAGTACCACCTGATATTACAACAACAACACAATTTGTATTAAAATATATAATGTAAATGTGTGTATGAGAAGACTTGTATGTTCTATATACAATAGCATTTTATTCCATTGCCGAAAAAGTCTGCATACCACCTGACGATCCCAAGCTAGGCCGCTGAACATAATATATTTATCTTAAAAACTCAGAACTATTGGATTATTCAATTGCAGTGATGGCGTGGGAACTTGCTTTGGGAATGACAGGCCGTACATAGATGTTCAAGGCACATGTGGATGCCACAACTGAAGTGAGGATACAGTTATCGTTAAAGTTGCATAGTTCGATGGTTTTGAGCTTCTGTCATTTTCTGAGATAAAAGTATTATGTTGATCTTATAATCTACCCTACATTAGTTTGAAGTATCTTTTATTTTAAATCGCTATCTTGCTAAATTAATTTGGCCAAGCATGCCAAAACTCTGCCACCATGACTTCTGCAGTAACTGGTTATTAAATTGCCCCAGTATTCCCTTCTATGTGGTGGGGAGCAGCACATAGCTCAGGTGGTAGAGTGTCTACATGTGAAGGTGTCGGTCATCTGATCGATCCTGCTCTGTGGACTCATTTGCCGTGTGGGCTATTTTCCATTTCAACCAGTGGTCCACAACTGGTTCATCAAAGGCTGTGGTATGCACTATCCTGCCTGTGGGAAAGTGCATATAAAAGACACATTGCTGCTTATCGGAAAGAGTAGCCTAAGAAATATGTCAGAATGACCATATGTTTGATGTCCAATAGCCGACGATAAAATGAAAGTGCTCTAGAGGCATCGTTAAATAAAACAAGCTTTACTTTACTATTTTTTCTATGTGGTGACAAATGTTTGAGAAGTGCACTAGTATGTAAGTTAGACGTGTACAATCAAATCGAACAAATTGTTTTGGTTTTCAAAATGTTATGTTTCCATCGGACTATGCAGCTTTAACAAACAAGGTGAGTCTGCACCTGGGCAGTCCCAGAATAAGGTCACGGCGCAGGCGTACCCATCAGGCGTGACCTGTTTACTTAAGGATCAACAAGATCAACACCACGTGACCAGAGGAACGCCGGCCCGCCGTGCGTGATCAGACCCGTGAGAATGTGTCACGTGACGGTTGAACTTGCAAATATGGGGTTCTTAGTATCGATTTCTGATATGTTAAATTCCATGGTTTTTCCATGATAATTAGTACAACATTTCATGACAGTCTCAGGCAAAATAATAACCACAAATCGTGGAAAATTAGTAAGTGGGGGGGGGGCGTGTTATTGCCTTTTTTAAATATTTTAATTCCATGATTGTTCATGATTCCAGATTGTAAATTAATGGACGACCTCTTTTTAAAGTTGCACACTCCGATGATTTTAGGTTTCTACCAGGTATTTTTTAGATAATATATATTAGGTTAGTCATTATAATCTACCTGACTTCAGTTTGAAATGACCAGACGGGATGGCTGAATGAGTTGAGCGACCACCTTTTAAAATGGATTAGCCCATAGAATACATCCCGTTTTGGTAGATCGTGGGATTCGAACCCACGGGTTCAAACCCTGGTCGAGTTAAAGCAATGACTTAAAAATGTATACGTGTCGTTACCTAGCCTGGCGCTCAGCATTAATAAGATAAGGCAAGGATCGGTTGGCTCAGTGTCAGGATAATGTGACTGAGTAGGATATCAGGTCTCCCAGTGGGGTAGCACTATAAAGTCGCCATGAGTGCAGTCACAAGTCGGTACCCGTCCTGATATGACCTGAGATGGTACCAGGATGTAAAACTCCAACAACCAACTACTTTAGTTTGAAGTAACTTTAATATTAAATGGCTAACATTGGAGAGATTTGAAGAGCAAACAGGCCAAATTAATGTTGGCATGCACATCAAAACTCTGACACCAAAATCTTCAGTAGTATCAGATTTGATTGAATTGACTCAGTATTCCCTTCTATGCAGCAACACATGCTTAATGAGTGTACCAGTATCTAAGTTGAATGGAAATTGTTATGCTTTCATCGGACTACGCAGCTTTAAGCACAAAGATAATCTGAGCATTAACATATCTGTGAATATGTGATGTGTGGCGCTTCGAAACCGAACGAACCACACATCACCAATGTAGATCATGTAGTCTAAGAGTTGGTAACCGAGCGAACCACACATCACCAATGTAGATCATTTAGTCTAAGAATTGGTAACCAAGCGAACCACACATCACCAATGTAGATCATTTAGTCTAAGAATTGGTAACCGAACGAACCACACATCACCAATCTAGATAATTTAGTCTAAGAGTTGGTAACCAAGCAAACCACCCTTTACCAATGAAGATAATTTACTCTAAGAGTTGGTATCCAAGCAAACCATATATTACCAAAGTAGGTAATTTACTCTAAGAGTTGGTACCCAAGTGAACCACACATTACCACTGTAGATAATTTAGTCTAAGAGTTGGTAACCAAGCAAAGCACACTTTACCAATGTAGATAATTTACTCTAAGAGTTGGTATCCAAGCAAACCATACATTACCCATGTAGATAATTTACTCTAAAAGTTGGTACCCAAGTGAACCACACATTACCAATGTAGATAATTTAGTCTAAGAGTTGGTATCCATGCAAACCATACATTACCAATGTAGATAATTTACTCTAAGATTTGGTATCCAAGCAAACCATACATTACCAAAATAGATAAGTTACTCAAAGAGTTGGGTTATTGGGCAAGGAACAACTTGACAGTTTTGATGAAGCCACATTACCATGATAACAGTAACTTGTGGAGCGTTAATTTTGGTCATCCTCAACAAGAATTGGGCGTTGAGAGTGGATGCTTCCATACCCGATAGGAGGATGTGAACAGGGTGGTTGGTGTTGGTTGGGGTTTTACATCCTAGCAATATCTAAGGTCATATCAGGTCGGGCACCGACTTGTGACAGTGCACACTCATTGCAACTTCATAGTGCTGCCCCACTGGGAGGCCAGACCGCCAGCACCATGACCCAAAACCCCACACAGTCACATTATCCTAACACTGAGCTAAGCAGTCCTTGCCCTATCCTAATAATGCCGAGCGCCAGGCTAGAAAACAAGAAGTATCAATTTTGTAAGTCATTGGTTTGACTCGACCGGAATTCGATTGGTTGATTGTTTGAGTTTTACGTCCTGGCAACATCTGAGGTCATAGTAGAACGGGTACCGACTTGTGACAGTGCGCACTGATGGCGACTTTATAGTGCTGCCCTACTGGGAAATGAGGCTGGGAAATATGACCTGATATCTCAGTCAGTCACATTATCCTGACACTGAGCTAACCAGTCACCATGATTCGAACTCCCGACCTTCCGCACCGGAGGCCGGCGCTCTACCGATTAGGCCACAGCGTCCGGTAGTAGGACAGAGTAAGTGCTGGAATAAAAACACGTCGCCGGGTGTGAGGGGTGGCAGGAGGGGAGGTGGGAGTGTGGGATAGCGGGTAGGGGGGGGGGGGGTCTTTAAGTGCCCGTCGGCCGCACCGCGTTGCTCACCACCATGTGACAACGATCCCAGAACGAGGCACTTACAGCGATCACATAGCGTTAAATTCCCCTCCAGTTAGCAAGGGTAGTGCTCAACGGGCCACGTGACCAAGCGAAGGGTCACGTGGGTGTCAACTATGTGACGTCAGCGTGAGAGAAAGCGAGGCCGGGACTGTGTTTAAAAGCTGCATAGTCCGATAAAAACATCAAATTTTCCAAACCAAAGCTATTTTCTAGATTTTATGCTATATATCTAACTTAGATACTTGTGCACTTATTAAACATTTGGCAGCACACTGAAGGGAATACTGAGGTAATTCAATAGAACACGTTACTGCCAAAGCCTATGGTGTCAGAGTTTGGGCATCCTTGTCAAAATTAATTCTGCATGGTTGTACTTCAAATATCTCAAAGATTAGACATTTAAAATAACAGTTACTTCAAACTAAAGTAAGGTAGGTTATACTTATAGCGATCATTCTAATCTCAGAAAATGACAGAAACTCAAAACGATGGGACTCTACAACTGTAATGTGTACAGACGGAGGGAGGGATCCACCCATACATAGTAGCGCCTGTTTTAAACGGATAACTCAGCAGACAGACCAGTGCTGTCTTGACTAAGTAGGTGTCCTGGGTAGTGGATGGACAGTGAAATGAAGCCACGACAGTTTGTACATTGTCACTGAAAGTTGTCCGCAAATGGCGAGGGGTTCGCTAATGGCAGTGGTCGCTGTGGGCAGGTTATATTGTAGTGTCAGATGCTTCAGAGCACACACCTCTGGGGGATGAGTAAGGGTGGGAGGGTGGGGCACAGTTTTGTCTTATTGAACTTCGCAATAGGTTCTAGCTAGATGGCCTAGTGGGCAAAGCATCTTCGTGTTTGACACTGGCAGGTCAAAGGATCTATCCTTGACTGAGCGAAACTAAACACTTACAGGGTTGGCACCTGTGGCTATCTTGCCTGGTATCGTATGATTTGTTTGACTCAGTGTCAGGATAGTGTTGATAAGTGAGGTAACTATAGCATACTCTTGGCAAGATGTCATCCAGGTGAGGCAGCACTATAAAGTCATCACGAGTACCTACTGTCACAAGTCGGTACCCGTCGTGGCATGACTTCAGATGGTGTGAGCACATTAAAGCCCAATAAATTAAATCACATAGCTTAAATTATTATTACTTGTGTAAGTCTTATACATCCCATATACAATGGAACAGTCCTTGTTTATATTCTTATAATACCAGAGCACATATATATGCACATAAATGCATATAACTATATATAATTTTTTTCTTGAAGATTTATACTACCTATTATGGATAAGTCTGAATAGACTTGTTTTCACCATTAGACAGTTTGTCGATAGAAAGCCCAAGCATACACCTTTACTGACCCAAGGGATATTTAACCTCCCACACCACATAGACATGGTATGAGAGCAACCGGCCCTTGATGACGCTGTAAGTTATAAACATCGGTGGAAATCCAAATTGGCAGAAGTGGGGCGGCACCAGGAATCGAACCACCGACCTTCAGTCCTAGAAAAAAGTCAGACACTCTAACCACTCTGCCACAGAGAACGCCACAATTAGTAAAACGTCCCCCCGTTGTGAGTAGATTATGCTAATTTGTGGACCCGGATGTGATTCCTTCTCCCTGGACTCCGAGTAGCCAGAGGGTAGTACCAAGGTAAAATATATATAATGTATGTATATATATATAGCTGTGCCAGTTAATTGGTGTTACTGACGAGTTGCAGGTGGCGCCGCCGAAGCTGGAGAGGGAACTAAGCTATGGGTTCCGTATATATTAATATAATAAGTATGTTTACAAGGTGGTTGTAAGGTGACGAAGAACTGTTGGTGGTAGTAATGTCCTTGTTCGTATTCCCAAAGTGGACTGTACAGCACATGGGTATGTATATGTATGTGTGCATATATGTATGTATGTATGTATTTATGTATGTATGTATGTATGTATGTATATATATGTATATATATAGTTTCAGGGACTCTGTAATGTGGATCGATCTGCGCTCCACTTTGGTCAAATCTCTTCTCAAAGTCCCTCATGCCTCAACTCTCATATCGAGCAATAACTGCTCAATACATACAAACATAGCATACACGGATGACAGTGACAGATTGGGAGGCATAGCATATGGAACTAATGCATATTAGCTATGACAATAATATAGCTAAAGATATCAAAAGTTGGATTTTGATGGCAAATACAAATTAAAAGTGTCTGAAACCAAAAATATTGATTTAAATAAATCTTTAAATATTCACTGTGGCTAGAGCAATGGTTGGATCTTCCCAAATTTGGCCCAATATTAGAATATATATTCTTTGATATATCTCAATAAACATCAATGTCATATACATGTTTGTACATGGGTATCACCATTGTGAAACTAGTGTGGTCAGCAAAGACCCAAACAGGTTGGTGTTAATATTCTGTCTGCAGCTCCTTGCACTAACTGGCGCTATACTAAGATTGGTATCATTGGAAAGGGAATCAAATTGTCTATCTATCCATACCAAATCTTGTTAGGCTTAAACTATTTTTTAATTCAGTAGATGGGTTTTAGACTTTCAAAATTATTTAAATTGCAGAATTTGACCTGATTGACCTTTTTGACCTAGGGCAAACCATATATGGATAGAAAGCTGAGGTCACTGCGCATCTTCTGATACCATCCATGACTTTCTACGATGTAGTGCCAGGAAGCGCGAGCCCATTAAATAGACCCTGTTTTTAGAGTTGTTTTCATTGACACCAGTAATGTAGGAATATTCACTAAATACACTCATCATACAAATGGAGTTTACTTAAATACAAACTTACTATATATTCAATCCAACTAGAACATTGGATAGAACACATGTTGATGTTCTAGGTTCTGCAATTTCATCAAAATCATATACGTACAGAAATAGTTACAAGCATGTGAATATTGATGAAAAAAGCACCATTCCTGGACTTTTAATGGGCGCTGCCGGTACCTAGTAGAACCATTGTTTACGCAGAGTGCACGATTTATTCACTTACCTTTCCTTTGGCATCCAACAAGTAGATTCCAGAGGCAGCCATGGTGATTGATTTGTATGAAAGATATCGCACACAAAAATATCCACACACACACTACACTACACTACAGTACGACAGCGGCACTCCCAGTCGAATGTCAACTACTGCCACGGTACTCCAATTGTCGTCTGCTGCGGTACTCCAAGCTGGAGGAGCCACGTCCTGGCTGGAGAGTGGAGTTCCTCCAGAGTGGCTGAGATGTAAACACTTTGGGCTGTGTATGACATAAATATATACATATATATATATCCTCCAGTGGTGTGTGCGGTTCTCCTGTGGTGGCGTCCCACACTGTACTTACAGGGACTGCTCTCTGCTCTCTGTGTCACATGGTATTGGCGGCCGAGTGTAAAGTTCACCTCCCGCCTCCCGCCTCTCGCCTCACGCCTCCCCCCGCCGCACCACCGCCGCACCACCGCCGCACCACCGCCGCACCACCGCCGCACCGCAGCCGCCGGGCCCGTCCCAGTCCCCGCACCGGCCCCGCCTCCCGGCCCCGATCCGGCCCCGCCTCACGGCCACAGTCAGCTATGGGGTCCCATGACTGCGATCATGTCCGTGGCGCCAAAGTCCGCCTGGTGTAGGGTGGTGTGGTGTGGTGGTGGTGGTGGTTGTGTGGTGTGGTGTGGTGTGGCGTGATGGTGGTTGTGTGGTGTGATGTGGTGTGGTGTAGGTGGTGTATTGTGATGTGGTGGTGTGGTGGTGGTGTGTTGTGATGGTGGTATGGTGTGGTGCGGTGTGGTGTGGTATGGTATGGTGTGGTATGGTGTTGTGGTGTGGTGGTGTTGTGGTATGGTGTGGTGTAGGTGGTGTAGTATGGTGTGGTGTAGTGTGGTGTGGTGCAGGTGTGATGTGGAGAACAGCAACAGCAGTAACAACACCTTTCGCTGTGTGGATGCGTGAGCCGGAGTGTGTGTGTATGTGTGTATATATAAGTATGTGTGTTCCGGTGTGTGCACAGAGATGTATGTGTATGTATGTATGTATGTATGTATGTATGTATGTGTGTGTGTATGTATGTATGTATGTATGTATGTATGTGTCTATATATGTGTATATGCGCGGATGTATGTGTCTGTGGCTGAATGTATTTATATATATATAGTTATATATTTATATATATATATATGGCTAATCAGATATAACAGCGTCCTTTGATAGCAGCCTTGGCAGCGTGCACGTGGGCATGCGTAGTGGCCCACCTGGCTGCTGGTTCCCGACTGCCTGGGTTGTTCGCGGGCGGGTGGGCGGGGTCAGTCAGGTAGAGCGGCGAACAGACCGCCAGCTCCCGGGCTCGAGTCTCGGGGCGCCGGTGTAGACACGCGCACACGCGGGGAGTGCTAGTCCGTGTGCACGGGGAGGGGGGCGGCGACGGGCTCACCTGGGGACGCCCCCTCGCGGCCGGCCCGCTCTCCACGTCGCTGTGCTGCTTGCTGCCTCTTTGCGGCCTGCTGTGGCCTCTCCGCCGCCGACTCCGGGCAGACTGGCGGGACGGCGGGACGGCGGGACGGCGGGACGGCAGGGGTGGCGGGGCGGCGGGACGGGAGAGCGGGCTCTGACTGGTGAGGTGCCGAGCGGGGAGGCGCAGGGAGGGGGGGGGGGGGGGGATCCCAAGGCCCGCTCTTGGGGTGTGAGGTATAACTATAAGGGATGCATGCAGGAGTTGTTGTAGGGGAGGAGGGCGGAGTGGGGTGGAGGTTGAGAGCCAGGCGGAGCAGAACGGAGCTTTGGGACAGTGGGGATGTGGGGGTGTGGGGGGGATGTGTGTGGTAGGCGGGGTGGGGTGGGGGATAGGTCAGGGTGACACTTTTGGTAAGCAGAGGGGCGGGGCCACATACATAGAAAATGTTTAGGCGAAAAGGATGCTGTTAGGTCAACAAGTTAAGGGTGCATCCCGGGCTCTCGTCAATGAAACAGGGGCGGATCCAGGCTTTGTGTCATTAATTTATTCGGTTGAGAGTTTTACGTCGTAGCAACATTTACGGTTATACTCATAGAAGAACGGGTACTGACCTGTGGCAGTGAATGAAAGACGGACCAAGGGGATTGATCAATGAAACAGGGTCAATACACCAGAGCCGGATCCAGGAGGTTTGTTGGATCCAGGAGGTTAATCCGTAAAACAGGGCCGGATCTAGGCGGTTGAAACAGGGTTTATTCCAATAGGTTAGTCAGTAAAGGATAGTGGATGCATGAGGTTAGTCAGTAAGAGTGATTGCTTCACGTAGTCGAATGGTTAGGACCATTTTTTATTTAAAGAAATCTGTATTACATTTGTTGATTAAGCAGGGAAAATTTCAAACGCGGACAATTGGTATTGGTCATTCCACTGGTCCTTTCTCTGTCCTAGTAATGCCACACCACACCATCACCATCACACCTCACCATTCCACAACACAACCACAACACCACACCACCACACCATACAACTGATACTAATATTATGGTGGTGGCCACATAGTGTTCAAGTCGTTTAGCCAATATCTGGGATGAGTGGTCATGAAATAGGATTCGTGCGTGAAATAGGGTGCATGTACGTAAAAAGAAATTGTGTACATGAGGTCGCGTGTTCGTAAATGTATCAGTGACTGGGTGATGTAACATATATATATATATAAATATATATATATATATATATATATATATATATATATATATATATATACATGTATTATATACATGCATATATATGGTTGCTTCGTGGCTGACATATTTAGAAAGAAAGAAACATACTTAGCCATATGCATTTAGTGAGGGGAAAACCACACTGTGACACCAACAGGTAGTCTGGTATAAATAGTTGTTTGTTGTTGTTTTACGTCCTAGCAACATATAAGGTCATATCAGGATGGGTACTGACTTGTGACAGTGTGCACTCATGGCGACTTTATAGTGCTGCCCCACTGAAAAACCAGGCCACCAGCACCATGCCCTGATATCCCACTCAGTCACATTATCCTGACACTGAACCAACCAGTACTTGCCCTATCCTAATATTGCCAGGAAGTAAAACTCCAACAACCAACCATTAGCGGCTTAATATGTCTCATTGGAACGCTGTGGGTGCGACCAGATACAATACTGGCACAGTACGGTCTGAACCAATGTCAATCTAATCTTTTCTTGTTTCATGTCTAAATAAAGCATATTTGGTTCCACTTGAACCACAACCGATTTAATTAGTTTCAAGTTAAAGCTACATAATCCGATGAAAGTATCAGATGTTCGAGACCAACACACTTAATTAAATTTGATTTTGCATATCCAACTTAGAGATAATGGTGCACTTATCTGATTAAACATGTGTTGGCACATAGACGGAAATACTAAGTCAATTCAATAGAACATGTTACTGCTGAAGTCTATGGTGTCAGAGTTTTGACCAGCATGTCAAAATGTTAGCCCTGATTTAAAGTTGCATAACCCGATAGTTAACTTTGGATACATTTTACGTCAATATGCTGAAACCATAGACTTTAGCAGTAACAGGTTCTATTAAATTGACTTAATGCACGCTCCTATGCAGCACCAAATGTTTAATAAGTGAATAATTATCTAGTTTATATTAGATATGTAGGTTCAAATCTAGATGAGTGTTTTAATTTGACAAATTTGATGCTTTTATCGGACACAACTTTAAATCCTTTAAAGCGCAAACTGTACCGCCTGATGGAAAACCTCTACATTAGAGTTAACATATCATAAGGTGGCGCCACCTGGTGAATAGAACAATGGGGACCTTTCAGTTTGCATGACTTTGCATAGCTTTGGTTGCTACCCCTGACACCCCAACCACACACCTAAACCCCCACCACACATTTACACCCCCACCACACACCTACACCCTCACCACCCACACACGACACCTACACCACCACACACACATACACCCTCACCACACACCTACACCTCGATCACATACACCTACACCCCACCAAACACCACCACCACACACCTGCACCACCAAAGCACATACCACACACCTAAACTCACCACACACTACACCCCACCACACACCAATACCCCCACCACACACCTAACCCCACCAACACCTACACCACACCACACACCTACACCCCCCACACACCTATACACCACCACACACCACACCCCCCACCACACACTACTCCCCCACCACACACCTACACCCCCCACCACACACCCCTAAACCATCCCACACACACCCACCACACACACCAACCACACCCTATACCCCCACACACCTACACCCCAACCACCTACACAACACCTAAAACCAACACACCCACACCACCACATACCTACACCCCACCACACACACCACACTCCTACACCTCCACCACATCCCTAAACCCTCACCACACACCTACACCCCCACCACACACATACACCTACACAACACACCTACACCCCCACCACACCCCTAAGCTGTCACCACACACCTACGTCCCACCACACACACACACCACACACCCACCACACCCCTAAACCCTCACCACACACCTACACTCCAACCACACACACACCTACACCCAACCCCATCCCTAAACCCCAACCACACACCTACACCCCCACAACGCACACCACACACCTACACCATCATGCACACCAGACTCCTACACCTCCACCACAGCCCTAAACCCTCATCACACACCTACACCCCCACCACACCCCTAAGCCGTCACCACACACCTACGCCCCCACCACACATACACCACACACCTAACCACCACACCCTAAACCCTATCCACATCTACACCCAAATAAACACACACACACCTACACCCCCAACCATCCCTAAACCCCCACACACACTTCACCCCCACCACACCCGACACCTCCCACACACCCACCACACACCTAACCCCAACCACAACACACCACATCCCTAAACCCCCACACACCTACACACACAGACTACACCCCACCACATCCCTAAACCCCCCCACACACTACACCCACACCACATCCCTAACCCCCACCACACACTACACCCCACTACACTCTAAACCCTCACCACACACCCACACACACACCTACACACCAACCACACACACACCACATCCCTAAACCCCCATCACACACCTACAAACCCATCACACACCTACACCCCCACCACACCCTAAACCCTCACGACACACACCACAACCTACCCCCCACCACACACAACCTACACCCCCACCACATCCTTAAACCCCCACCACACACCTACACCACCAACACACACACACACCTACACCCTTCTATCCAACCGTGATGGCCGACTTGGACCGGGAACGGGTGCTGCCACCAAGTGTAAAGTGAGAGAACTGGCTCATGAAAGCTCCCCATACCTCCTGTTTTTAGCTGGATATCGTCAGCACACTTCATGGTGCGCCGTCTGTATGTACATTTTATCATTTCGTTTAAGAACTACAATTTTGTGTTGGCTCAACATCGGTAATTGATGTTTTATTTCCTAGCAATATATGAGATCACTTTTTTTTTTTTAATTGATGAGGTATTTACTCTTCCCATAACATATAAGCTCCCGTGAGGGTGCTTGTTTTCTACCTGTGTCTGCTCAGGTCAGCCTTCGGCAATTTTGGTTGTTAGTAATAGTCTATGTTAGTTTTTTTGTAATTTTCCAGTTTTGTTGTCTAGTCTGAGTATGAGTATCTTAGCCTACTATGTACATCTACTTGGGTGACATGCAGGCTTGCGGGAGAGGATCCTGTTCCATTCAGATTTTTAATTTTTTTTATTTGTTACAGCATCCTTTCACCTAAACCCTGTACTTAGATAGTGCACTCGTGTGATAGAACACAGTCGGACCCTTTAGGACTGCGGCCAGGTCAGATGGCTGTGTTGTTTGCCTAGCCATTTTGTATTTCAGGGTGGATCAGTTGCATGACCATGGCCTGTCCATTTCTGTGTTGGCTTGTGCCATTACACATACCCAGGTGGGCTGTGCCATGTGGTGATAGCTTTCCTGAATTCCTTTATACTTAGGAGGGCTAATTTTCCTATTTTTTCTGTTTAGTGCCTACTACTTTTTCTGACCCGTCTTTTGCTTTCTGTGCCAGTACACAGCAAGCAGTGACTGCGCTCAGGGGCAGGTGTAGTTTTGTTGTGTCATTAAGTAATTGTTTTCTTTAGGAATGCTTTGTAGCGGTCAGGGTTAAGGATTGCCCGTAATTTTACGTTTTGTTTATTCCAGGCATGTGCTGCCATGGTTAGTACACTTCTCTCATGTATTTTCGTGTTGCTTCTTTCCGTTAGGAGTATTGGGGCCGCCAGACTTGTAATAGTGTACACTCTTAGTCATGTGATGAAGCTTGTTCTCTTTACATAAACCTCATAATTGAAGAACGAAAGAATAAGACAAAAACACCTAAGAGTTTTGGTAGAGACTTGTATTCCCCCGTGAGGTCGGGCACTGGTCATATAGACCTATGTCAGATGACGTCAGCATAGGTATTTAGGTCAGTGCGTGTGCTGCTTGGCTGCAGGACGATACTGTCACACTGCAAGCCCAATGACTATGAGCAATCTTCATACAGAAAAAGTGAAATATCTCTAAAACCACACCACCTAGAAACAAACTGATTCGAAAACATATAGAAAACATATTCAATGAATAGATTATATTAAATTTATAAGGTTAGGGTTCTGCATTTCCATTAATTTTTTAATCAAATAGACATTTTGCACTACATGTACCAGCAAACTCAATGCAATCTTCATACAGAAAAAGTGAAATATCTCTAAAACCACACCACCTAGATACAAACTGAATGGAACACATATAGAATACATATTCAACAAACAGATTATATTAAATTTATAAGGTTAGGGTTCTGCATTTCAAATAATTTTGAATAAAATAAACGTCTTGCACTGCGCGTACCGGCACACTCATGATGATTTATAGTGCTGTCCCACTGGGAGACCAAGCCACAGTCGCCATGACCATAATATCCCAGTTAGTCAAACTGGACGCGGTGGCCAAATTGGTAGACCACTGGCTTCCCGTGCGGAAGGTCGGGAGTTCGAATCCCAGCCGAGTCAAACTAATGACATCAAATTGACACTTGTCAGTACATAGCCTGGCACTCGTCATTAATGCGATAGAAAGTCATCTTAAACCAAATTAAATCTACATTTTGAGGTGATGTGTACTGACTGTAGTCCGGTATATTGACATGCTGACTGTAGTCCTCGTCACTGACATACTGACAGTATGCCCTATGCACCGACCTACTAGTAATGGTATGGTCCTACAAACTGGCTGCATCTTCTCTTGTAGTATCTCAGTTTAGGCCCACTAGTACTCATGCGCTACTTATCGTCGGAAAATATAACTAGGCTAAATATCCCCCATTGATAGTCAACATATCCCTTGTTTTAATACATTTATTTATACAAAATTCCTATTTGTGTGGGCAAAATTCCTATTTCATCCATTTTATATGCAAATATAACTACTAGTTCTATATTTGTGTTGTTGTTCGGTGCAATACGATATGGTACCATTACGTAGGTGCCAACCCACAAGAATGAAAACAGGAGTCTAAGATTGTGAAAACCATAGATTTCTCCCTGAAATAATAAATTCAACATAACAAGTAGTCCTGACAGTAATTTGCGATTTCAACAATTATGTAGGCGTATCAAATTCTGTATTTGCATTGTAAATGCATTGTTGATGAGAAAAAAACAAACACGAGTGTGCCGGTACGCGCAGTGCAAGACGTTTATTTTATTCAAAATTATTTGAAATGCAGAACCCTAACCTTATAAATTTAATATAATCTGTTTGTTGAATATGTATTCTATATGTGTTCCATTCAGTTTGTATCTAGGTGGTGTGGTTTTAGAGATATTTCACTTTTTCTGTATGAAGATTGCATTGAGTTTGCTGGTACATGTAGTGCAAAATGTCTATTTGATTAAAAAATTAATGGAAATGCAGAACCCTAACCTTATAAATTTAATATAATCTATTCATTGAATATGTTTTCTATATGTTTTCGAATCAGTTTGTTTCTAGGTGGTTTGGTTTTAGAGATATTTCACTTTTTCTGTATGAAGATTGCTCATAGTCATTGGGCTTGCAGTGTGACAGTATCGTCCTGCAGCCAAGCAGCACACGCACTGACCTAAAATAATAAATTCAACATAACAAGTAGTCCTGACAGTAATTTGCGATTTCAACAATTATGTAGGCGTATCAAATTCTGTATTTGCATTGTAAATGCATTGTTGATGAGAAAAAAACAAACACCTTAATTTAAACACTTTTATTGGTACCAATAGAGATGGTTATAAGTAAAAAGACAGATAAACCAAATGTCAATATAACCATAGATGGCACAAACATAGAACAAGTATCCGAATTCATATATCTCGGACAAAAGATTACAAATGATGGGAGATGTGAGGAAGAAATTAAAAGAAGGATAACAATAGCCCGAACAACATTCTCCAAAATGTATAGAGTGTTAACATCAAGTAAGATATTAATACAAACAAGGAAGCGTATTCTTCAGTGTTATGTGTGGTCTACTCTAATGTATGGGGCAGAGACATGGACAATCTCTAAGAAAATGTACAAACGTTTAGCAGCATTTGAGATGTGGACTTATCGAAGGATGATGAAAATATCATGGACAAAGAAGATCACCAACAAAGAAGTTCTCAGAAAAATTAAAAATAAGAAAAGCTTGTTTGCCACTATACAGACAAAGAAACTTATTTATTTTGGCCACATCATTCGTCAGAGTTCAATATACCGTACATTGTTGGAAGGGAAGGTGAATGGCAGCAGAGGGAGAGGGAGACCAAGAACATCATGGTTTACAAATATTTCACAGTGGACAGGCTTGAATTATTCACAGTCTATCAGAACAGCACAACATCGGGACAAGTGGAGAACCATTGCATCCAACCCTCGACTAGAGGATGGAACTATTGATTGATTGATTGGTACCAAAACACTATTAGCAATGCAAACATTCAGTTATATCTTTGAGGTGACCATTAGTTGCTGACACCTAGCGAGAAGCGGAGGTAGCTCTTAAAGTCGTCGGATAGTGCTGCAGAATCTCACTAGGTGGCACCGCCAGCGGATGTCGAGAGGATGACATATATATGTTATCTCGGTGGCCCCATTGTGACTGAGCCCGAACAAAGATATATTTATCAGATACTAGAATAGTATTATACAGGATTTAGACGAGCTTTGATATGCTGCGATGCACAGTGTGTGCCCAGCCATTAGATTGTAGCGCGTTTCTAAAAATAATACAATCCAGCGATGTCTGCTAAAGCTAAGATTCCATATACGCGGTATGGGGCATGCCATTCCTATTCGCATTCTCATCGATCGGTTTTTTGTTGTTGTAAATATAGTTTATTCATTGAATAAAGTCTTTTGTCAGATTCACATTCGCATCAGGACATATGGAAGCACCGCCTTGCGTGTTTACATGCTTTTCCATTTTCTTTGTTGCATTCGCATACCGCATTGAGTAAAAAACAACAAAAGTAATACATTTTGATATTTAATGATAATGTGTCAAAAATAGCACAACCCCAAAGTCAGAAATTGACAATTAAGTAATGTATTTTTAAAGCCACATAGTGCGATAGTCATATATATAATTGTGAGAAGCTCATACACACTATATATTCACGTTTTTCGCTTATTTCTCACTTTATTTCTAAAACACACAATGGCTACTTCAATAGCTTACCGCGTCTAATGGTGCTGTCACATTACGACGCTTCTCGCCGGTGCGCAGCCAAGGCGCAAAATCACTTTTAATCGTCGAGACACGTCAAACTTTTTGGCGTCAGCGCAATGTATTGGTAGCGTGCGGCCGACGTTGTGGTAAAAGTTTGGCGCGCCGTCTTGATATGACCTTAGATGTTGCTAGGATGTAAAACAACAAAAAGCAACAGTTTGGCGCAACGCGTGGGAACGACCCTCATGCGCGTGCGGCGTCTGCCTAGCGTTCACATAATGTTATTCCAGCGACTCTAACGTGTCTCGACGCGCCCCTAACGTAGCCATAATGTTGGCACCCTCGCGTTGGCGCACAACGAAAGTTTTGTGCAAGCGCAAAACTTTCGACGTGTGATGATGTGCGCCGCCGACCCTCATCGTCCATCAACGAATACCAACGCGTGCATAACGCTTCCTGACGCATCCCGACATTGCGCCAAAAAATCACATACGTTGACGCGCGTTGGCTAGAAGCGTCGTAATGTGACAGCAGCATTAAGGAGAGGCACACATAAACTGTCCGGGCCGTTGGCACGGTCTTCTGGATGTACTGTAAAATGTGTTCCATATATGTGATGTGGGTGTCACACTATGACGACAAGGCCGACGACAGTCCAACGACTTGTCATGTTTGTACCCTCCCATTTCTTCATATATCATATGGAGACTGCTTCCTAACAGGTCCGCCGCATAGTCTAACACACATGTTTGTACCGTCCCATTTCTTCATATATCATATGGAGACTGCTTCCTAACAGGTCCGCTGCATAAACCTACATGTTTGCACCGTCCCATTCTTCATATTTCTCATGAAGACTGCTTCAGGTCCGCAGCATAGTCTAGTCACTGTCGCGGCACTGTCGTGGCACTGTCGCGGCACTGTCGTCCGATTGTCGTCCAACTTGGTCCGAATTTGCATATGTCGTCGGGTTTTCACAAAATCCATGTCGCTGGGCTGTCGTCGCCGCTTGTCGTCGTAGTGTGACAGCCACATCAACGAGCATTGCAACTATTTAATTAGCCTGCCGGTACCCAAAAGGCCAAATAAACATATATATTCATGAATGTCCATATCTTATCTGGAAGGAAATCTTGATCATTTGTCCCCTATATTGTTTTTATTATATAATGCATATATATAAACACACTTACAAACATCACTATTCATATATAATAATAATAATTAATATCATTGTATCTACTTTCTTTTTAATTGAAGAACTGACTTAACGTTCAACACGGCATTTATTCTTTCGTTATCCTCGCTCCCGAAAGGGTTCGGAACTGGACCAGTTGTAGCCATGGAAACGCGACCTAGTGACCCACTCACCGCAAACTAGGTCGTGACCGAAGAGGGAGATGGTGAATCACGGTGTGGGCTGCCCCGCATGCCTGTTTACCACGTGTGTGCGCGTGAGTGCGTGTAGCATATGTGTGTTGTCGTGAGTGAGTGAGTGAGTGAGTGAGTGAATGGGCGAATGAGTGAGTGAGATAGTGAGTGGGTGATTAAGTGAGTGTCTTGGTGAGTTACATGAGTGCACGAGTGTATGGGCATGTGTGTATGTGTAGTGTAGTGTGATTATTGTGGTAAGTGGCCACGAGGGCCAGCCGCTACTAGTTGTCGCTCGGTAGAGCGTTCGTCACTTTTAGGTAAGCTATCGAGAGAGCAAGATGTCTACAGCAGCAGCTCCTGCCACCAGGTGGGCAGTGAGACATGGTCCTGCACCGACCGCTGGGAGGGCCGGGGCAGGGGCACCACCGGACACAGGACTAGTTTTGTTTGTTTGTTGTTGTTTTATGTCCTAGCAACACCTGAGGTCATATCAGGATGGGTACCGAATTGTGTCAGTGCACACTCATGGCAACTTTATAGTGCTGCACCACTGGGAGACCAAGCCGCCAGCACCATGACCTGATATCCCACCCAGTCACATTATCCTTACACTGAGCTAACCAGTCCTTGCCCTATCCTATTTTTAAGTCATTGGTTTAACTCGACCATGGTTCAAACCCATGATCCCATGGTCTACCAACATGGGAGACGGACGCTCTAACTCATTCAGCCATACCGTCTGGTCACACACACAACCGGTAAGTAGACACCTTTTCAGGGTGTGCCGCCAGTGACGAGGCCTGCAGGCCCCAGTTTATACTACAAACCGAGACGGGCACTCCCCGTCCCCCACTGCTTTAGCACTGGGGTTCCCAGCCAGGGGGACCGGAGGATCCATGGGATCACCCCACAAAGTGGGAGGAGGAGAATTAACTCTATCTAGGCGGCCATGGGCCTGCCTGCACACCTCCCACCCACACCCAACCCCAAGGGACCGCCAGGTTACAAGGGACGCATGACCTAGATTCACCCGGTGTAACCGCACACCCCGGGCGCCGCATCCAGTGACACAGAGGTCATGGGAGGGGTGGGGGATGGGGCGCTTGATCCCGTTGGGACCAGAGGAGCAGAGTGCGGCTCAGAACTGGCCCCAAAGCCGCAGTGCAATTAAAATAGCCAAACGGTTATTATCTAACCGAGAGAGTAGCAGCAGACACTCCTGCTCACGACATGGGTGACTACATCTCGCGCTCCCCCTCACAGGCCGACTCAGACAGAGGCCCGACTGAGCGTGAGAGCCTACTTGCCGGCTTCATCGAAGTAGCAGAACAGCAATGAGTAACTTCCCCACCGGGGGCTCTGTATGTCCTGCTGCCACACGTATCTGACCAAGGCTCGGAAATCGATATGGAACTGGGATCAGAGGCCGGCTCCAAAGTGGGCACACCAACCAGAGACAAGCGGAGCGAAACGAAAAAAACGCCACCGTCACCAGACATGGTACCCGCGGTCACCCTCACATCTCCTACCGCCTCAAGGACGCCATCACCACCCTCAAGGACTCCCATGGACTCCACATTGCAGACTCCGCCCTCAGCCCTCAAAAGCCACCATGGGTTTCCATCCCAGTGGAAACCCGAACCACCAACCTAGTTGCTGCCAAGGTGGCTTACACCACCACAGAACTCCACTCCCTGGCTCTCGAGGCCATAACTCAGGCAAAGGTGGAATTTCCTCTCGCAAAGACTGTCTACACCGAAGGCTCCCTTAACCCAACATCAGATAGAGCTGGAGCCGGAATCTTCATCCCCTTCTCCAACACAAAGAACACCACCAGGGTGTCAGACTTTGCTTCCACTCTCAATACCGAGCTCGCTGCCATTCACTTGGCCCTCGAAGACCTCCACAATTCAAGTGCCATCATCATTACCGACTCTCTGAATGCCATCAAAGAGATCGCCCGCCCAAATGCCCGACACTCCCTTGCCGACACAATCCAGTTTATAATCTTGACCAGACATCAGGCACACCTCAACACAAACTCTGGGAACGAGCCACACAGAAGGAACAAGTACGGAACCCTTATTCAATAAGCTGGCTCTGGTACACCCTGGTCAGAACGAACATCCCCCATCCAGTCGGCCTTCCTGCTTCTACCCAATTCGCCGTCAACCGCTTCAGGACTGGCTACCGCTGTTGGATTGATGTCCCCAACCTCCAGCGCTGTCCTTGCGGCACTAAGATCTTCAATGTGGCCCATATACTCGCCTCATGATATACTCGCCTCATGTGGCGCCGTCGACAGATCTGCCTTCAGTGACTTTATGGAGGACGCTGACCGCCAACTCAGCGACAATAGGGCCGCTCTGGCTATCCTCTCCAGGATTTCCAAGTCATCCTGGAATGCACTTGCTCGCTTCTACCGCCATAACGCAGACATCATCAACACTGTCGGTCGCCCAGACCATGACATCGAGGACTAGCAGGTCCCACCTCATCGCCATAGCTGACTTGACACCGCTACCAACTAACAACTAATTTTCACTGGCAACAAACAGGCAACCCCACCCACTGCCTAACTAATCCCATCCTCACTTGGCCGGACTTACTGTGCATACCAGTGAATCTGGAGGGACTGAGGTTTGGATTCTGGTCATGTCAAACCAATGACTTATAAAATAGGTACCTGTTGCTGCTCGGCGCTTGGCATTATGAGATCAGGACAGAGACTGGGCTCACAGTGTCAGGATAATGTGACTGTGTGGGACATCAGGTCATGGTGCAGCACTATAAATTCACCATGAGTGGGCGCTGTCACAAGTCGGTGCACGTCCTGGTATGGCCTAGGGTCTTACTGGGGTGTAAAACTAAACCAACCACCCAGCCTCCCCCAGCCCTCTAAGAGGACTGTGGTTGGGCTCTTAGGCTGCCTTTTTCCTTCCTCCCCCCCTTCCCCCCCAATTCCTCTGATCACTCCCCATAAGAAGCCAACTCCCGACCTCATGGGACTGCTTTCAGCGGTGCACATTCAGTGCTGCAGCTTTGCAGCCATCAGCGCGCCAATGCGACTGAAAACTCCCCAAAACAACAACATACATAGTGATGACCAGGGACAGGAACACCAAGAGGCTAGTGTTGGCCTCTACCTCCCCTACCTACACACTGCTACCGCCAGGCGAACTGTACCGGGGCCTATGCATGGTGGGAGCAGACCTGCGGCAGACCTTTAGCCGGGCTCCTGATCCAGCTGGCTCCACAAGACAATGCTCAACCCAGAGATTGAGCAGACCCTACAGCAGAAAGTGAAGGACAATGACGCAGTGCTGGAGGGCACACAGTGGGGAATGCAGTTTGCAGCCAGACCCATAGGCCGGTTCTAGATGGGATCGAAATGGGCAAGCCATTAGAAACCAAGGAGATGGTGGGAGAGCTGGTGAACGCACTGAAAATAATGGCACATACAAGCAAAACACTCATAGGCATGAGACATGACAAAGTACGCCTGACACTGCTCAACCAAATCAAGCCAATGGCCAAGAAAGACGGAAACCAGGGTTTCCGTTATCTCCTCAGGGAGGACCTGATGGCGCAGGTGACCGTCCTCCAATAAAACGGACCATGCAATCGTTAGGTCACAGTCAACCAGACTGTACCATAACATAACAAGCGCCACAGCAGAGAAATTAGCTACCAGGGAAACTTCAAAGGCGGCCATGGGAAGGGCTGCCAGACACAGTACTCCCCAAAGCTGAGGCAGGAGGAACGACAGTACCTCCAATGCCAAAACGGCACAGGGTCGACACGCCCCCCCCCCCCCCCATGAGGGGGGCGGGGCCACAGCACGCAGTACTTCAAAAACCGCAGCAGTCGCCAGTAAAGACCCAAAACATGAGTAAACAAGTTAAGACTTTCTTAGCTGGTGGGGTGACTGCAAATGCAGGGGAGTGGGAGAGTATAACTGACAACAACTGGGTCAGGAGCATGGTGAAAGGAATAACAATTTAGCTGCAAAACCTACCACAACAAAGTAGTATTCCCACCTCGGACAAAAAAGGGGAGAATGAATTATTGAAGGGGAAGATACGTGAAATGATGGAACAAAAGGTGATCGAACCCGCAGAGGTGTGTGACAGAATGTTTGTCTCACACCTCTTCTTAAGGCCCAAAAAGGATGGGGACCACAGCCCTATACTAAACCTTTCAAAACTAAACAAACACGTGGTGTACAGACATTTCAAGATGGATCAGTTATGTAACGTGATGCAGCTCATGCGCAAAGGCACCTGGGTAGCTAGCATAGACATATCACAGGCGCACCACAGTTTGGAAATTGCTACAGCAGACGGACTTATTGCAATTTGTTCATGAGGATGAAAGGTATAGGTTTCGGGTGCCACCCAATGGCCTGAGCTCGGGACCGAGAACGTTCATAAAAATTATGAGAGCGGTTATGAGTCACCTAAGCGCGGTACATAATATATTACTATGCTTCTACATCAACGATACGATCATAATAGGTAGAACTGAGGGGAGGTCGAGTGGGCAGTTAAGAAAACGCTAGAGTTGCTGGAAAGACTAGGCTTTACAATATACAGGGAGAAGTCTGTGTTAGAGCCCACTACGGAACTGCTTTTTCTAGGATTCAACATTGATACGGTGACCCTAAGAGTACACGTACCACTCAAGAAGGGGGAGGAACTAAAGGAGTTCATTAGAGAGGTACTAGGAAAAGAAAACTTAATGACAAAACTACTAGCCACACTACTGGGGAGACTGGTGGCTACAGACCCGGGAAACAGCTGGGCAAGAATCAGAACAAAAGTAATAGCAAGGGCCCTGAATTGGAATCTCAGACATAACAAGGGAGTTTACACAAAAAAGTGCACCCTCACCAAGAGAGTGCGGGAGTGCCTTGACGGTTGGCTAACTAACTTAGGGGGAGCATTAAGAGATTAGCGCCCCAGACAGGTGGACGCATGTGTCTATACAGACGCATCATCACATGGCTGGGGTTATTTCAGTCAGACCCACAACGCCCACTACGTGGAACAATGGGGCGAGGCAGTCAGTAGCAGCACACACATAAATGTGCTGGAAATAAGGGCAAACCGCAGAATGCTAGAACACCTGGGGCCAAGGCTGGAGTACAGCCATGTGCGGGTATATGCAGATAACACGACAGCAGTGGCATGCATAGTCAAAGGGGGGGCGGGGGGCAGGGAGATCATAGGAATGCCAGGGGGAGACTGTGGAGGTCTGGAAGCTAACAGAAAGTAAGAACATACTCTAATGTGGAGGCAGATTGGGCATCTAGAGCATTCACCAACGCGAGGGAATGGTCATTAGAGAGGAGGGAGCTAGACAGGCTTTTTAGGGCCTGGGGAACACCAGACACTGACATGTTCGCCACTAGAGAAAACAACCGCTTAGACAATTACATCTCCAGAGAATTTGATAAAAACGCTGTAGACACTGATGCATTATCCATGTGCTGGACAAACACTAAAGGTTACTTCTTCCCTCCTTTCAGCTGCTTGTCCCGCATGCTGCAGAAGATAGCAGAACATACTGATAGCCCCAAACTTACCTACACAGCCATGCTTCCCACTGGTCAGAAGACTACCGGGCTTTCCGAGCGCGAGGACAATCCCGATACGACAAGGGACACTGGCGCTCAAGGGGAGAACAGGGAGGAATTTCCCCTTGGCGGACAGGATGTCACTACTGGCGGTGAAACTCTGAAGGTGATGTTTCAAGCAACAAAGGTAGTCACAAAGGTAGAAGGAGAGAATGTGTACAAACAAGATGAGAGAAAAGTAAAAAAGCCTGAAACCAAAATGCATATGGTTAAGAGTTATTTTTTATAAAGATTGCAAATAAAACACAATGATCACAGCCAAGCAGTAGCAATACAAAGGAGCGGATGGCCCTCGTGGCCACTTACCACAATAATAAAAGATTCTGCTATTAACATGCAGCAGAATAGAGAGTATTATGGTAAGAAGGGCAACGAGGGGCCAACGGCCCACCCTCTTATATGCATAACCCACCCATAAAACAACTGCATGATGGTGATCAAAATACTAAAAAAAATGACTACAGCTCTACCGAGGCGACACCTAGTAGCCGCTGGCTCCTTGTGGCCCTTCTTACCAGTAACCATAATAATGTCTATTCTGCTGCATGTTGATATCAGAATCTTTTAATGAATGTTACACGCGCCTGTGTGTGCGTGTGTGTGTGTGTGTGTGTGTGTGTGTGTGTGTGTGTGTGTGTGTGTGTGTGTGTGTGTGTGTGTGTGTGTGTGTGTCCGTCCGTCCGTCCGTCTCTGTGGGTGTGGGGTGGGTGTGCCGGTGATTCAGCCAGGGAACAAAGAGGCAGCAGGGGCCCCGACTCCAGTCACAGTGTGCAGCCAGCGACACCCGCGGACCGGCAGTGACACACTGCACACCGCACACCGCACAGCTCACACTCGCCACGCGCGCACGTGTAAACACCACGCCTTACACCACAACAAAACTCACTCACACAGCTTGCAGTCGTCACACATCAGTCATCACTCAGTCAGTCAGTCACTCACTCACACAGCCATGGCAGCAATCTCCACAGCGACGTCGAGCAGCGGCGGCAGTAATGTAGCCGTCGACGGTGACAACTTGGTCGAGCGCATTGGCTGCATCGACAGGAAATTCAGACGGGCGTGCGCGCAGATCGTTCTGCTGAACAACGAGATCGAGGCGTTGCAAACCCGCTACAACCGCGCAATGAAGAGGAACAGGAGGTCGTTCCGCTACAGCGTCAGGCTGCGGCTTGCCACCCTGGAGGGAATACGCAACATGTTCTACGAGTACGCCAGCAGAATGGCAGACGAGCTGGAGGAACTGCAGGAGCGGGTGGTGGTGGACCGGGCCGCTGGCGACAGTGATCTGGAGGAGCTGATGCCTGGGCAGGAGGCGTGATAGGTCACCAGGAGGAATGAGGGAAGGAAGAAGGAAGTGTGGAGGAGGATGTAGAAACAAGAAGAATGAGAGCATGGGTCCGTGGCAACTGACTGACACAGGACACTGTGTATCTAATCAAGACGTGCCATTACAACAAATACACAATACTATACAACAATGTGTACATAACAGGTGTGCATTGTGTGGTTATCAATGCAACATTTATGGAACCATTCTAGCTGACAGAAGTCTTCGAAACGAGAGGAAATACGCGCGGATTCATGCCGACACAATTAAGCCGAATTGGCTGTGAAGGAAAGACTGAGATATCGTTGGAGGAAAGGGTCGCTCCGACCTCACAGGCTCTCCGTAAACTGGGATGCCGCCAAATACTCACAAAAGTTATGTTTTCTCAGTGTTGTCTCTTTCTTTCTCCCGCAACTATCTTTCTTCCCTCTACCCTCCTCCCGCTTCTCCCCCCTGGCACCTGCCATTCTGTCTGACTCTGCCCCTCTGCTATTTCTCCCTCTCTCTGTCTATCTCTGTCTCTCTCTCTCTCACTCTCCCCCCCCCCCCTCCCCCCCCCTCGCTCTCTCTCTGATATCCCAGCTATCTCCCCATCACACCCAACTCTCTCTCATTCCCTGTAGTCTACCCCCCTCCCCTCGCTCTCTTTCTCTCTCGCTCGCTTTCTCTCTCGTACTCTCGCTCTCTCTATCTCTGTGCGTCTGTGTTGCTTGTGTTTTGTTTAATTTTGTACAGGTGCTCATTCTGGGGTTACAAGCAGGTGAGTAAACCAAGACCAGTGGCAGCGACACTACCGACCACGCGTACGCCCAGTTCCTCACTGTGCCACGCCCACGCCCTGGTCCACGCCCACCGGGTTCGTCGACCAGCTGTGGCTAATTAGTTTTACGCAAACTGACTTGACATAGCATGCAAGCTCTTTAACAGCACATTCCCTGAACACATGTTGCCAGTGGTTACCATTCTCACATTCAAGTATATTTAAAGCGAGGGCACGAGATACAAAGCAATGTTTAGGGACTAGGATATTATGTCTAATTCTGAAAGCTAACATATATTTGCATATATATTATGTTCAGTTCGGTTGTGAAATCTATTTCCATATTCATATTTCTGAGTACCATAGTTGAATATCGAGCTAATTATAAATTATTGATTCATCTAAGCATACTTGCATGTGACCAATCAACTTGAAAGTGTATAACCAAACAATGCACAGGGATAGGTCGACGTCCCAACTTATTACCCTCACTATAACTTATATTAACTGCAAATATCTGCCAGAGTCATGGAGCGTGTCAGTGTCCGCCCCGTGCAGTACTAGTTCATCGATCTAGTTCAATTTGAAAATAACTATTGCTAATACTAGTATTGGTACTTTTCTGAGATGTAGATGCAGGAGGATGTGTGTGATGCCCAGAGAAAACGGTAGAAATCGTCTCCAACCTGACGAAGTGGCTAAAGCCGTGTTCACACGGGAAAAGCTTAAAGCGTTTTAGACAAGGCGAATCATATGAATTGATTTAGATGCCCGTTCAGACGGACCGAGTTTGAAAGTGTTTCGTGTTCACACGGGCAGTGCTTGAGTCAGTTTAAGGCGGAAGTGGATATCTGCGCATGAGCAAGTCCATACTAACCAGATATCTATGGACTGAATCGTATTGTTTTGGAACGATCAAAACTTCTGCTGGGCAGTGAAAACCTAAAAATAAATGATGAAAAAAATATCTGCGTGCAGCTAGCGGTTTATAGACTAAATTCTATAATATGCGCTTTTGATCGACCGGAAAATAAACAAACTCAAGTCTCGACTGTGCATGCATGTGATGTCCTTAATCTGCATCAAGTAAGTTGGTTGCGTTCACACGGGCGATATAAGTCGAATCATAAAATTCGGTTCATATAAACCACCTACTGGTTTATAAAATCCGAATTATATGATTCGAATTAGCCCTAAACCGCCTCAGCCGCACGTTCACACGCCAAATGTGAGCCGAACTAGGCAAGGCGATTTATATGAGTCAAATTAACTGCCCCGTGTGAACAGGGCTTAAGTAGTATCCGCATTCAGCGATCCCTCTGATAAATGAACCCAGCGCCTATAGTTTGCATTGCTACTAAGTGACAAGAGTCGTTGACTTGGCCTCAGTGTAGACAGCCACGAGGGCCGCAGTACATTACTAGCCGCGACGGTGTAGACAGCAATCAGTAATTAAATCGCCGTGTAAATAAAAATTAAAAGTACACGGGTCATATGGCTTTTATGGCAAATGAGAGAGTGACCAGGCGGACGGAAGGTAGTTTATATACGAGCGGGTGCCGCCGGTTGGGGGAATGACCGCCCCCCCGGGTCACCGAACCGGCGGGGGGAGGGGTGGAGCACCATGCGTTACTTACATCGGCATATACGTAGTATATATGTCGGTATGTATACACACACATAGTCAATCAAACACCTTGTATATATGATGTCGTATATATATAAATATCCTGAAGTGAGACAAGTAACTATGTGTGGTCTCTGTGGCATAGTGGTTAAGGTGTTCAACTTGTAATCTGAAGTTGTTTGGTCTTGTGCATTGAAACTCCATGTGTTTCACTGCTTTTTACATTCAACAACAAAACCTTTTTCCTTCTATGTGTTTCTGATTGAATTATGCAATGAAATTGTACTAATATTTCACATTGGATATGTTGCACGGTAACATGTTTAATTATAATGAAGAAACGGGTACCACGCATCGGCCTGCCATAGGTTGCTGATCAACCCTGCTGTATCCCATTAACTTGACTACTCATGGATCATGTCGAATGCATGTAACTGTCACTTGCTCATCTTCATCCAGAGAGAGAGGATCCGTTAATTTTCTTCTTTTTTTTTCAATAAAATTGTACTAACATATATTTCACCTTAAAGCAAATATTTATATTTGCTGTTTGAACTACTCTAAAGAAAATTGAAAATACTTCAGTTTTACTCTCCCTTCTCTCCACTCACCCATCCATTTTCAATTCAAATCAACAGCTGCCAGCTACAGGCCCAGCCTCAGACCCCCACCCCCACCCTGACCTCAGCACTGACCCACTTCTCACCCAGCCTCCGCACCCCCTCCCCCCAACCCCCACTGACCTCAGCACTCTCCCTGGACCAGTTCAAGTGAGGTGAGTCTACAACTCTCCCCCCACATAGCTGGTTATATAAACAGAAAAACTAAGCAGAGTTGTGCTTGGAGAGCATTTGTCGGAGTAAGGTTCCCGTGGCCACGAGGTATACCGGGCCACTTTAAAATTGATACTTGTCACTTCCTAGCCTGGCACTCACCCTTATTAGGATAGGGCAAGGACTGGGTGGCTCAGTATCAGGATAATGTGACTGAGTGGGATATCAGGTCATGGTACTGGCGGCTTGGTCTTCCAGTGGGGCAGCACTATAAAGTCACCAAGAGTGTGTACTGCAACAAGTCGGTACCCATCCTGATATGTTGCTACTAATGCTAGGACGTAAAACAACAACAAACAAACTCCCATGTAACAGTAGTTTTTCGAGAAAACTGACTGTTCTGCAATTACAAGACTTATCAAATACAAGGCTTATCAAGTAACCCGCACCCCCACCCTACCCCCTTTTCCCACACCCCATTCGATCGTCTTATTGTAGAAGGTTAGCTCCCGAAGTACGATGTCGCCACCTAGTAGAAGAACATGGAAGCATTCACTTCAATGGCAAGTTGTTGTGGCGCCACCTATCTTATCACAGAGGAGTTGGCGGTACGTCCTGTAACAACGGGAAACTCTTGACAACTTCGTGAACTAATATATATATCAAGCATATGACATTTTTAATTAATAATTATGTTATATAATTGGTCGCTATGTATTATAATGGCACTTAATGAGTCAACCACATCTCGCACCTCAACTAACATGTACCGGTTTCAGTACTCCCTGTTGACGTTTGGTGGCGTTTCAGTGAAGCCGCTCATGTGGCGCCATCGATGGGAAGGCCCAGGAAACCAGGCTAGGGGACCCTGGTTTATATTTAATATAAACATTAACTACCGGTACTTGAAACTGTCAAATAGCAATTAATTCCAAACTATGGAACAGCTACAAAATACCGAAAAAGAACAACTTCATACAGTGCTCACTGAAGTCGCACAGGCATACATTTCAACGCGTGTGGGCAAGATTTCAACGCCAACGGGTCACGTTGTTTGCATTAATGACGCCCGATGCTTTTACCGTTTTAGACAGCCACCAGGCTGGGGCGACATGTCAATGACTTGTCATTAATTAAGTAATTATTTTTCAACCAAACCACGCAATAAATTGGATGTGATAATTTTGAGTGCACAATGTGCATACCATGCGTTATCTCTTTTTGTTATGCAATCAGTTATTATTCAGAATGGCCTAACTTCGTTTTTATTCACTTGTTATTCATCTAAATGTGTTATAATCATAATGCCAAGACCACAAAGTTTGTTCTTTCTGGCATGTTGGCAGATGCAAACTTCTATGCATTAGCATTACACATATTCTGGGAGTAGACGGATATGGAGTTAAATTGTGACTGAGTGTGAGCCGACCTTGGGCAATTTAAAATCCCTCCAATCACTCACTCAAATCATTACATACGCGTAAATATATTTATCTAAGAAAATGACAACCTCAAAACCATTGTCTAACCAACTTTAATACAAAATGATGACTGGATGTATCTGAAAAAAGCATACAGTTTTTAGAGTATTTTTGCTATCAACTAATCCATAATGATATTGTACTTTATACTTTATTATAAAACTTCCTATTTATATATGAGTAGATGGAGGATTAATATATTAAAAACAAAACCCCCGAAAAAACAAGCATACTATATATATATATATTTTACCTCGGTACTATAGCCCTGTTCACACGGACAATGTAAATCGATTCGTAGAAAGCGACTTGCCTAGTTCGCCTCACATTTCCCGTGTGAACGGACGTCTGAGGCGGATTAGGGCTGATTCGACTCACGTGATCTGGATAATGTAAACCACCTAAGCGAGGTAGTTTACGTGAGGCGATTTCTCTGATTCGATTTATTTTGCCCGTGTGGACGCACTGAGGCGGGTTAAGCACCTCACACGCATGCTCAGTCGACCTTAGTTTGTTGACTTTCCGGTCGATCAAAAGCGCATATTATATAATTTAATTAATGAAACCGCTATCTATGCACAGATATTTTTTTCATAATTTATTTTTAGGGTTTCACTGCTCAGCAGAAGTTTTGATCGTTCCAAACCAATAAGATTCATTAAATACATATCTAGGACGAACCCACACTCTCTCGGCCGACGTCGACGAACCCAAACTGGCGCTGGTTAGTCTGGACTTGCTCATGCGCAGATATCCACTTCCGCCTCACGCAGTGCCCGTGTGAACGGGCGCTAATTCGACTCCTTTAGTTTGCCTTGTCTAGGTCGCTTCACATTTTGCCCGTGTGAACAGGGCTTATGCCTCTGGCAACTCATAGCCCAGGGAGAAGGAAGGACAACCGGGTCCAGCAATTGGCATAATCAGCTCACAGAAGGAGGAAATCTTGTCAGCAGCTCCGGCAGTTTTTCTACATTTACTACAAAACCAGACAGGTTAGTATCTTTCAAACTTGATACGTTGCTTTAGTTCATGTTCGCATTCACATACAAAGTTTTTCTAAACTTTTTGATAAGTTATTACTGTTTTACAGCTTAGTTTTGATCATTTCTGACATGATCATTAGAACAATGCCTCCATTGTTTGGTTATCAAATAAGCCGCCCGTTGCAGAATGGAGAGATCTTTGGCAGGAGCCAGTTACATCGCTAGGGATTTATTCCCTGGGTTTCTTTAAGATTCCCCATTTGTTATTCTCGTTAAGACGTACCGCCGAGTCCTATAGTATTTTCTTCAACTTGTTGGCGAAGAAAGCCACATGTGGGAGAAGTTTATAGGTACCTAGATTGTGGGAGGGTATCGCTACACTGGTCTCTACCCCTCGTTTGGATCGGTTGGTTACCCATATCATCATCCTGCGACTGTCTATTAGCCATACAACTGAGTTAAATACCTTTTTAATGCCATAATACACACCTAGTATAATTATACTCTAATTATCAGTGTGCTATTCAGCCTAAGACAATGCCTAATCAGTGTTTTCATTTTTACTCACAGTCTCGGAGCCATGGCTACAAAGCAGGGTAAGGCAGAGGCGTCTCATGTGCTCAGTGCTGATGAAGACCGCACACCACTGGCGTGGGTACAAAGGTCACCGTTGCCAGAACAAAGAGATTCTGAGGAGGCGTTACATATTCCCTCCATTCAGCATTATCAGCAGAGTGGCCAGAATGATCAAGATGGATCACACTCACGCAGTACTTATAGTACCAGCATGGGAAACACATCAGCAGCAAAAGACATGATCAGCTTCCCAAGGGAAAGGAACAACCTTCAACATCAAGGGCCACTAACAGTCCATAGAGATGTGTCGACAACACCCCTTTTGGCATTCCTTTTCTAAGAAAACATTTAGTACAATTTGGTTTTGACAAAATAACGAAAGAAAGGCTTATATCACATTCCTGGAGGAAAGGAACAGTGAAATTATACACAAATTATTTAAAGAAATGGGGACTTCATTGTCTTCTCAAAGGAGTCAAACCGTTAAAACCTACAATAGCTCATGTATTAAGATTTCTAAGAATTTTAGTAGATGAAGGATTAGGATTTGGTGCAATTAACGCAGTGAGATGTGAATTATCAATTATTCTACCAAGAATAGATGGACAAACGATTGGAAAACATCAGTTGGTACACTGGTTCATTAGATCGGTGTATGAAAGAAACCTACCCAAACTACAATATATTTTGGGATGTGTCAATAGTATTTAAGTTATTCAAGTCATGGCCAAGCAATAGACATTTACCAATGAAGGAACTAGGATTAGTTTTATTACTATAGCCGTGTTTACACGGGAGAGTTAAATCGCTTCATATAAATCGCCTTGCCTAGTTCGCCTCACATTCGCCATGTAAACAGGACTCTGGGGCGGATTAGGGCTGATTCGCTTCATATGATTCACTTTATGTAAGCCACCTTGCCAGGTGGTTTATATGAAGCGATACAGCTTGTTCCCAGGCGGCGATAGTGTAAAGTAGTAGTGCTTGCCGGCTACAGGGGGAGCAGTAACTAATCGCTGGTGCCAAGCAGTGTGAGGGACCGATTAGGCCGAAATCTATTGAATACGATCATATTTAACAGAATTACATACTCAAATAATGAAATTTAATTAAATTAACCCTAAATTACAAGCCATATTAACGTTGCATCGGCGTCGAATCGCCGAGTGTAAAGTAAACAAATAGCAGTGCTCGCCGGCTACAGGCAGAACTAAGGCTGCTGGTTCCCGGTGTCGTATTCTCAGCGCCCGGTCATTCTCAGCGGCCTGTCGTGGCTTCTGCGCATGCGCGGATTTTCGAACGTTGCCGCGAGCACTGCTATTTGTTTTGTTTACACTCGGCGATTCGACGCTGATCGAGCTGCTACGTTAATATCGCTTGGAATTTAAGGTTAATTTAATTAAATTTCATTATTTGAGTATGTAATTCTGTTAAATATGATCGCATTCAATAGATTTCGGCGTAATCGGTCCCTAACACTGCCAGGCACCAGCTGAGCTTGTAGCCGGCGATGCCACGGGTCTTTTGACCACGACGGGCCGCTGAGAATGACCGGGCGCTGAAAATACGACACCGGCGCCGAAACACTTTCAAACTCGCTTCGTGTAAACGCGCTGCTACTTCGCTTCATATGAATCGCTTTGTCTAATTCGCTTCACAATTGCCCGCTTAACCCACCCTACCCTACCATGACTATCATGTTTCGCTGGAACCAAATCAAAAACACAATAAGTATCCATATAAAGTTAAAATCATTTTTTATCCTAAAAAGTATGTAAAAGATTGCTGGATGTGCTTCCTTCTCCCTGACCCACGAGGTAGAATCTTTAGCCAAATACCCTATAATACTAGTATTATAGGGTCTTTGCTTTAGCTAAGCATGAAGCCAATTTGTATTTGATGCCTCAATCTGGGTCCCGACGATATCTTGAATATGTGTTCACAGAATAGATGTGGTCAAAGAAATATGTGGTCTTTCGCCATTTCACCTATAAGCATTTCGCCTACACCCATTTTGTCTACCAAATAAAGGAGACATTTTGCCTACAGCCGTTTCGCCTACGTCCATTTCGCCTACTTGCCATTTCTACTCCAGCCACCTCATCGACATTCTTCATCAGATGGCAACATGGCCACACCACCACACCACCACATGAATTTGCTGTAGGCGAATTGGACGCAGGCAAAGTGGCTGTAGGCGAAATGGCTGTAGGCAAAATGATGTGACACCAAACATTTCATGTTCATTTCAATTCAATTCTTTATTTTAGACTACATCCCTTGGATACAAACAGAGATTCATAATACTAATAGTTAATACTAATAAAAATAGTAATGGTATATGACTATGAGATATAGGAGCCTAGACTCGACCGCTTCAGGGATGTTGGAAGAGCCACTATATATATATATATATATATATATATGGGCCTATATATATATATATATATATATATATAATATATATATATATATATATATATAAATATATATATATGCGGTAGTGTGTATTAGTGCATATGTATTTATTACATGCATGAATAACATCAAAGACCCTATAATACTATTATAGGGTCTTTGATAACATGCACATGTAACAAGTAATTAACACATCCACACATCCACAAAACAAGTAGCACGCCACATGTCGCCCACGACTTCGATGAAACAACGGAGGTTTATTATTCGTAATGTCCTGTGCTGATTGACGTCGAAGGGAAATTGGAGTTTATAACAAATATAAGACAAAAGGTAAGAAACTACGTAGCTACACTAATTGCGGAGCAGCTATGATTAACTGGTTTTTACATACTCATGCATTAAACACATAAAAGCGCTTCGTCTCTTTAATGAGCGTTTGCAAACTGTGCTTATGTGATCTTGTCATTCTTGGTCATTGGAAAACAACAATCTGAGCTGAAGCAGCGTTTCCTTAAAGCTCTGGTCACAGGATTTTACCATATTTTCCTTGCGCTAAATGTATCTTAGCTCACCAATTGACTTACTAGAGCACCTGTCTACAAAGGCAGCAAACTGGAATGGACTCCCAGTAAAAAAAAACCCATCATATTAGACACCAAACACTCTACTAGTACTAGTAGGCCCTACCACCAGCCAGAAATTTACAGTCCTCAAAACATAAACGTTTATTTATCCCAGCATTACTAACATTATTTAAAGTGACAATACTTACTCAATTATGTCACTCAATGACAATGTCATACATTCAAAAACACCCCCAAGGTCTTAGCCTTATACCACAACCACCATGTATCTAACCACACTCTCACTGAACAAACAAACCATCCTTATGATTCTACTAACACTGGCACTGCATCTCAAAACCCTGAAGATCACTAGTTATCCATATTATTCAGTTCGTAATTCTGATTAGATAAACTACGCTAAGAGAGGATATGGTGCACTTTGGCCTAAATAAACAATAATGTCAATATCATTTTGTCATAGATGACTTTGATTCGTGTAGTCTTATGTAGATTTACCCAATTAAAAGGATTAAGCAATTAAACTAATATACCACTAATGGTTCCCCACTTACTTAACACACCTGTTGTAACTCTTCACCCTCCCTCCCAATGGAGGAGGGGTGGGGGTAGTGACTGAGCTGTCGTCACTTATAAAATATTCATATGAAGTTATTGTTAAAGTTGCATAGTCCGATGGTTTTGAGTTTCTGTCATTTTCTGAGATAAATATATTAGGTCGATCGTTATAATCTACCTTACTTTTGTTTGACATAACTTTTATTTTAAATGGCTAACTTTTGAGATACTTGAAGTGCAAACACACAAAATTAATTTTGGCAAGCACGCCAAAACTCTCACACTGAAACTCTTCATAGGCTTCTGCCGTAACAGGTTCTGTTAATTTGATTCAGTACCCCCTTTTATGTGACGAGAAATGCTTAATAACTGCAACAGGCTAGATATGTATAATCAGATCTAGATAAATGTTTTGGTTTTGAAAATTTGATGCTTTGTCGGACTATGCAGCTTTAACAAATGTGACATTTTCTCTATTTAGATCTTACTAAGTTTAGATTTTTAACTAGATTTGCAATTTTAAAGGTCACTCACTACTGTAGTTAGTAGCCATGTTTATTTTGCTGGTCATGTATATTTAGGTTTTTCTTCTAATCTTTTCATTTTCTCATTATTTATGTGTTTTGTTCAATAGTGATTGTATGCAGCAAGTCTGAGGGTGAAACCATAATATTTTTATCGTTAAGTTAGCAATTTTATTCTTTACAATAATTCCTTTTGTCAGGGCTGGAGTATCGGTGTTCTGGCCATAAAATATATATTTGTTTGGGTTTTACGTTGTGGCAACATTTAAGGTCAGATCAGGACGGTTACTGACTTGGGACAGTGCACACTTATGGTGACTTAATAGTGCTGCCCCACTGAGAGACCAGGCCACCGTGACCCTGTTTCCTACTCATTCACATTATGTTGATACCGAACTAACCAGTTCTTACCCTATCCTAGAAATGCCAAGTGCCAGGCCAGGTTGCTACAAGTATCAATTTTGTAAGTCATTGGTTTGACTTTGTGGGATTCAATCTCCCGACCTTCCACACGGGAAGCCTGTGCTGTTACCGATTTGGTCACCGCGTGCGGTCTGCCATTAAATATACGAAGTTATTATTCACCCGACCGTCATGTCTGCAGTGATGATTTTGAGCGCTGGAGACCCGACTCTGACGTCATCACTTTGCCAGCCACTATCACTACTTATTTCAATTACAAGCAGTCACATATCCTTGGTGGTCTAGTTTAACATTTTTAAAAGATTAACATTTTTTTTATTGACAAGTTATTTATTCTGCCCATAACGTATAAGCTCCCACGAGGGTGGTTGTTTTCAACACTGGACAGCTGTGATACTCGTTTGGTCTGGTCCTGCACCCAGGAGTGTTTACCTGTTCCTGCTCGGGCGAGCCTTTTGTGGCTTTGCGTGTTAGTAGTTTCTATTTTAGTTTTTTGTATTTTTCCAGAGTTTTTGTCTAACCTGTATATGATATCTACCTGGATGACATACATGCCTGCAGGAGAGGATCCCGTCGCATTATGATTTGTTACAGCATCCTTTCACCCAAGACCTGTCCTTAGATAGTGCGCCCATGTGCCAGAACACCCCCGGACACTTCAGGACTGCGACTAGGTGGGATGGTTGTATTGATTGCTTAGCCATTATGTATTTCAGGGTGGGTCAGAAGTATGACCGTGGACTGTCCATTTCTGGGTTGGTTTGTGCAAGTACACACACCCAGGTGGACTGCACCATATGTTGATAGTCTTTCCGATTTCCTTAGTACTTAAGAGGATAAGCCAGATAACACACCACACAGCTACGTACATGCCTATGATATGTAAATAGGAATAGGCTAGTCTAGTATTAAGGGTAGAACAAAATAAAATAATGCCAAGAAAATCCAAAAAAGTTAACATAGGCTACTAACCATACCAACCAATTATCTATCTGCTACTGAAATGCAGGCAATCAAATACGTTATCAGCAGCTACTGTGTGGTAAGATAACACCAACACTACAACTGGCCGCATTGAAAACAAGCCTGGGTACCCGGGCTTATATGCAATGGACAGTATAAATACAGCCTCAACAAAAAAAAACACACAAAAAAAGAGGCTAATTTTCATATTTGTAATATCTACCATCTTCTCTGGCCTGTCTTTTGCCTTTTGTGCCAGTACACAACAATCAATGACTGCGCTCAGGGACAGGTGGGATTTTGTTCCTTCAATAAGCAGTTGTGTACTACCTTGTTTTCTTTAAGAATCTTTTATAGTGGTCTAGTGGTTATGGTGCAGTACTCTCATTGCTGTGGCTGGGGTTTGGTTCAAGGTCAAAACCATTTTACTTTTCTTTATTCTGTACATGTGTATATTACTATTTTAGTGTGGAATACTTCCAATCATTTTAAGTAATATGCTGATTTACAAGACCATTCTTATTGTATATTGTATTTAAGTTTGTGCCATCGATGATGTAATATCATTGTTTCGGTCAGGTGAACAAGATATCATAAAATCGAATCGACGTCGTGTATGCAGTGAATATTTCAAGCATCATTCTACCAATTTCTTCACTCGAGACCGGACCGTCGGGTCTACAAAATCAATTTTCTTCACTCGAGGCCCGACCATCTAATATAGCAGTTTGTTACATTAGGTATGTTGACGAGTCAATATATTTAATTCACGCACGAGGCAAGTCGTCACTCAGCACGATTTGCAAGGTGACATCTGTACGGCTGCAGGCAGAGCCACACCTAGATAAAAGATTGACCCCGTACTTCCAGTACAGGGGTGAACGACAACGTATTCTAAATATGGGCAAAAATAGCTTTAGTATGGAACAGGAAGTAGAATGCCTGGCACCAGTGTAAAATGGTTACTTATATCAGCACAGAGTTGGTGAAATGGGAGAGAATGCAAAAAGACAAGATGGCGGCCAGAGAATGCTGTCAATTTCACTTTTAAATTGCATTAAAGTATATGTTTTATTATATTTTCCAACTCAAAAGTAGCGGGTAAATATGAAGACGTACATAAAGAATATATCGTGCTTCTTAAATTAAGAATTTACCAGCTCAGTTAATTTCCCCAGCATGTCAAAATTCTTCGCCAGCTTTTCTAATGGGTTGGTTTTCACCCCTGTACTGTAAGTAAGGGGTGAATCTTTTATCTAGGCTACACCGAACCCGCAATACCACCAGTTTCCCCGCTCAACATTCTGCCCCTTACCATGCCCAAGCCAGTCCGTACTGCGCCCCTCCAATAAACACCCGCCATGAATACAACAAAGACACCGACGGTCGTCCATGTATTAATTGGAATTGGGGGAGGTAGTGCGGGTTCACCAGCACCCACGGTTCTCATCCCACGAAGATGCTCCATATTTGCGCTTGGTGCACGTATCGTATCAAGAAAACCCATCCTCACAAAGATCAAGATTGTCTTAAGCGACGAGCATTTCAAGATAAGAAAGCTACGGAGAAACCAGGCGCCCTCGGTGCCGCTGTAAGTGACTTTCTTGCAAAGCATCAGCAGTTGCTAACCCCTGTCATTCATCACGCTCACTCGGCACAACACCCCCCCACTCACCCTGTGAACAACAGGTTTCCTCCCCCGGCCCCGCCAACCCCCACCTTCCCCACAGCAGTTACAAACACTCAACCGCAAATACCAGTGTGCCTTTCAGGCTCCCCTATGCCGCCCTCTTCTCAGTCACCACTACACGCAGAAACCAGAAAAATCCATTGCCATGACCCTAATTAAAAGGAAATATTTTAAATCTTGCATATGACTACATTTTTATGCCACCATAACGCCTCTATGAAGCAAGGCCAACATATATATATAGCCCGTTAGGCCTCAGAATAAAGCCTCATTTGGAGGCCCTGGGGGCAAATCTACATAATATATTGTATGCTCACAATATTCAGATGTTCCTCCTTGGCAGCTGAGGAAACCAAACATTATCCTCCAGCTGGCCATGTCGAAGAAATCCCAAACGCACCCACTTTCATATCATGAAAGCTTTATCGATGTGCGAAGTGCTTTTAGTTCCCACCTAGCCGTTTACACTGATGGTCAAAGATAGACAACAGAGTCTCTGCGGCAGCAATCGTCCACGGAGGTGAATTAGGTATGCGTATTCCAGATCAGAGTTCCATCTTTACTGCTGAGGCACGAGCACTCCTACTCGCGTTAGAGTGCATGGAAACCTCAGGCAGTCATAAATTGATCATTTTCAATGACTTTTTCTCCTGCCTTCAGGCTTTAAACAATAGGAAACTGGACCACCCAGTACTACTTAAAGTACTCATTAAACTAAACTCTCGTTCAATAGCAAAATCTGACATTCACCTATGTTGGATGCCCAGTCATGTGGGTATCCCAGGAAATGAGAGAGCAGATCAAGCGGCCACTCGAGGCCTGACTGCTCCTTTGGAACACTGTCATACAATTACCCCCTCCCTGAACCGACTATCGCAGAGTCGCCTGGAAGGGCAACACAACCAGGTTGTTTTAACAAGATGCCATATTGGCCACTAGTGGCTAACACACGTTTTTCTGCTCAAAGGGATCCCTCCCCCTGAATGTATTGGATGTCCCAACTGACATTAAAACACACTTTATTAAACTGTGTGGATTTCATGGCCCTGCGCCAACAATTTTACACTGCAAACCGCATGCATGACCTTTTTACTAAAGTAAAACATTTTAGCCTTTTTGAGGGCAGCTGGTTTGTACCACCTCATTAAACAAATTTCATCAGTGAATAATACTATCCTTTAGAATTTTATTTAGCTTGACCAGAAACTGCATGATTGTGAGTTTTAAAAATTCATGAGAAAATTGATTGTATGCTTTTACATGTAAAAGCGATGGTTTGAACAAAAACAAACATTTCTCACCATGAATATGGCCTATGCTGCCGACACGGCATAAAGCAACCACCAATCAATCAATCAATCCCCCATGGCAGAAGGGTTAAAGCCGGGATCCAAAAAGGTTTCTATCAAGGTCTCCCTTTTTCTCCGTGCGCTCCGTGAGTACTCTAACAGACCGCTTAATTAAGACGGGTCCTGCCTCCTGGCTCTGATCAGGTGACCTCTCCCGTGCTTATAGGCAGCTACCTGTCTGCCCTTTGTCCACCCCCATCCTAGGGATCATGCTCAATGGGAAAAATTATATCGATCTTGCTGCCGCACCTCTGCTCTGGCATGTGCTCAAACCATGAGAGCCCTTGTTTGGCTCCTCAGGAGATTAGGTTTTTTCTCTTTATGCTACCTCGACGACTTCGTCGGGGTAGAGTCCTCAGAAGCGCGAGCGAATGAAGCATATGAATGTTTCAATCAAATAACGAAAAACCTCGGTTTAGTGTTTGCTCAAGATCAGTGCTTCTCTCCTGCTCAGAGCTTGACCTGGCTGGGTTTCAACATCGACACTCTGTCGATGTCAGTCACTCTCCCCCAGGAGAAGATAGACAAGGTTCTAGCCGAATGCTCAGTTTGGAAGACAAAAACTTCCGCCTCCAAGAAACAGCTTCAGAGCCTCGCCGGTGAGCTCCAACACAAGTGTGTGAAGCTGGCTACCTGGTTTATGAACCGAGTCCTTGCAGCCTTAATGGCTGCGCCCTCGGCAGGCCAGCATCCTTTCTCTCCCCTCATTCAAAAAGACCTTGATTAGTTCATCCAATTCACTTCCGCCCTTAACCGAGTAATTCTCCTCCTTCCAGCACCCCCGCCCGAATGGGAAATAGAGTGTGACTCTACTTTAGAGTCAGGAGGCACATTCTCACCCTCACTGTGTTACTCAGCTTGCTATCCTCAAGATGTTAAAGCCTCCCTCCTCCTCATCACACACCTTGAAGCCTTTACTTTAGTACTAGCTCTCACCCACCTACTGCCGACCGAGCCCCACAAGTACACTATCTCAATAAACATAGACAACTAAACCTCACAGCAGGTCCTTTCCACTGGCTCTGGGGGAGACCCTTTCTTGTGCGCCTGTGCCAGACAACTCTGGTTGATAGTGGCTAAAAATCATTGTGCCCTTTCTATTAACTATAAGCCAGGCCCCCAGCTCATTTTTGCAGATGCTCTAAGTAGGGCCCCCTCTGATAAGAAAGCTGAGAAAACAATGGACGAACAGATCTCAGCTCGTAATCTGACCCAGATAGTTATAACACCTGACCTTGCTGTAATCAATTTTGAAATCTAATTCACTCGTATCTGGAAGATAGTAATTTTATTTTGCTGTTATCTTCCAGGCTACTCCATGACTGAGCACCAACACCGTGTAACCACCTACAACAACACAATTAACAAACGGCATGGAAGAACAAGCGTCTCCACCTCAGAGTCTACCTGACTTTTTGCAGACAGCATGACATCACGCCTCTTAAGCCTTCCTTATACGATATCTTAGCTTTCTTGCTACACCTAACCACTCGCCTTAAGGCTCCTGGGTCTGTAGACAATTATTTCAGTTCCCTTAAGACTTGGCGCGCAACCTCCCCAGACTCTGCCCTCATCTTCGACTCATATCAGCTCCAGGTTCTGAATCTGAATTCGGCCTTCATACACTCATGTTCATTGACGTTGTTCCCCTTTCGCAGCCCTCCTCCTCGCTTTCCGCTCTACCAAAACTTGTCCCCGTTCAAAGCCTTCTCTTCTTTTTTCCCTTTCTGCCCTTCCCGGCTCCCCTTTCTGCCCACTCTCCACCTGGATGGATTACGCTTGTGATCTCTTCCCCCCCCCCCCCCCTCGCAATGCTCCCGCCTTTCTCCTCCCCTCCGGAGATTTTCTTACTTCCCGGACCCTCTCACGAATCCTCACCCTCGCGGCCTCCGCAGTCCTCCCAGATACACCAACCCTGACACTCCATAGTCTCAGACGTGGCGCCGCCCAGGCCTGCCTCGTCGCTAATCTTACCCTCCATGATATCCAACAGGCTGGCTCCTGGTCCAGTGACTCAGTTAAGACATATCTGACCCAAACCCCGATCACACGGGCCCCCTCAGCACTTGCCTCAATGTTGGGTTAAGTGCTGAGCTTGACTGTTATCTATCTGATTGTATGTTTCTCATCATGTTGCTTATCTCACTCCAGGCACTCACTCATCTCGAGTACGCCTAGCTACTTGAAGACTAACTCCATACCTCGGAAGCCAGCCTTCTATGATCGCAAGGTGCCAGCCGCCTTCCATTGGAGCCAGCCTCTTCAGCCCATCCGGCACTGAACTCTTGAGCTAGCCTCATTCGCCTCCCACAGCGCCTTATGTTAACATGACTGATTCATAATTGTTTATTATATTCAATAAATCTTGATTAACAATCATGCCTTCTTCTCATGTGTCTGAGTGTCGCGAATTAAGGATGCTTTCAGTTAGAAATACAAAATAGTCGTAAATTACAGAGTTGTAATTGGATAACGTGAACAAATACATAGAATAAATATGTGTGACATCATTAAGGACCAACAAACTTAAATAGTAGGGAGGGGTCGAATGAACTTGAACCCTGCATATTCTTTATGGACTAATTAATACCGATGCCTATTTGTTTGGTTCAAATTGCTATTTAAGAGGAATTTGTTTCATAGCAATCCCTGAACACGGGTTCTCCCGCTACGTCGTCTATGTACCTTCATGTAGGTTCTTGTATTTAAAACTGAACTGGATGTCTGAATCGGTGAGAGCGCTGGCTGGTTTCCCGTCCGTGATGTCCATGGTTCGAACCCCGACCGAGTCAAGCCAATGACTTCCAAAATTGATACGTGTCGTTACCTATCCCGGCCCTCAACATCAATAGAATAGGATAAGGACTGGTTTGCTCAGTAACAGGATCAGTTACTGAATGGGATATAGGGCCATTGACATTGTGTCGGTGGCCCAGTCTCCCAGTGGAGCCGCACGGCACTATAAACTCGCCATCGTACATGTTGGTTGGCAACATGGTTAATTTGCGCACGACACGGGGACTGCCTAAGCCGCTTGATCTTCGTCCTCCCCCCACCCTGCCAAACCGCCTCTGCCTCCCCGCTTGCACACCTCCCCTCACCCTCTCCCGCACCCCCCCCCCCCCTCCCCCGCTCTCATGCCTCTCGCCAAGCTTTCACACACCCCATAGCTCTGAACCCCCTTCGGTGCTCCCTTTCACCCCCCCCCCCCCCTCTCTCCTACGCCCCCCCCCACCCTGGCTTCGAACCCCAAACCCCCTTTACAGCCTTGCCAGAACCGCTCACGCCTCGCGAGACCGCTTTCTCACCTCCCGAGAACTCGCCCAACAGGAGGATAAAAGGAGCCTCCCTCCACGGTTCTAGCCACTCTCCTCCTCACGCCGGACCTGCCAACACCACATTCTCGGCCTCCCACCCTCACCTACAATCATACACTAGGGTTGAGAGGCCCTGATTCCCTGTAAATTCCTCCATTGCTCTCTTGATTGATTCATAAACTGACTCGACTAGAACTGGAAAAACTATCATACTTGACCCCAGAAACCCTTACTCCTCACAGTGTAACCACTCGCACGCACCACTTAGATATCTTAACTATTCGCACCATTGTACTGTTATCTCTCACAAGAACATTTAACCTTACTTTGCTTGTCAACGCTTATTACTACTTGTACTGTACATATATATCTTATTGACTCTCACTGTATTTAACCCTTGTTGCCGCGGGCGCTGAATAAATTCCGCTTTATACCCAGTTCCCTTGTCGTGTTGTAAATTAATGTGCACTGGCACAAGTCGGTACCCATCCTGATATGACCATAGATGTTTGTTTGTTTTACATCCTAGCAACATCTAAGGTCATATCAGGACAGGTACCAACTTGTGACAGTGCACACTCATGGCAACTTTATAGTGCTGCCCCACTGGGAGACCAGTCTGCCAGCACCATGACCTGATATCCCACTGAGTCACATTATCCTGACACTGAGCCAACCAGTCCTTGCCCTATCCTAATAATGCCGAGCGCCTGGCTAGGAAGCAACAAGTATCAACTTTTAAGTCATTGGTTTGACTCAACCAGTGTTCGAACCCACGATCCCATGGTCTACCAACACGGGAGACAGACGCTCTAACTCATTTGGCCATCCCGTCTGGTGCCAGGATATAAAACCCCAACAAACAATTTCTTATTTAATTGGTAATATTTGTTCTCTCACTTTTAAATGTGCTTGAATCAATCATATGTAAAGTACATAAATGAACCTCAAACTCCCCGCAGGGTGGGATAACTAACGATAGTGGAGGTGCGGCGGAAGAGGAAGCTTTTACACAAAAATAGATATCCAGTTGCAACAACATGGACTGTTGTTCTTGTGAGGCGGATGAGGTAAGTACCTCATAAATCAACCAAATGCAACTTTCATTATTATTAATATTATTAAGGCTGCATAACCCATGAAAGGATAACATTTAAAAAAGCAAAATACTTAACTACATCACCCGTCAACTCATTCTATCACCACAAAGCCAGAGACAAAAATACATACATGTATATATACATACATACACGTATACATACATACACACACATGTACATAAATGTATAGGCCCTACACTCATACAATCAGGGATGAAAGATCTCCGTGATTTCGCGGATTTCTGTAATTGTTTATATTCACTGATTAACTGCACAGAATGCCAATAGGGCCTATGTATGACAGCAATAGATGACTTCGAATCCTATTCTTATATGAAATTTGATGTTGCTGGAAGATAAAACCCAAATAAAGAGTTAGGTATGGGCGACAATGTAGTCACAACAAGGAGAGTTGAAACCTGACTTCCTGCATTTTCCCACGATTCCATGACAGCACTAATCCTATAGACCCCTTTCTATGTTTACAAACATTGGTGAACCGGTGTTGCAGTTTCTGCGGCACACCAGTTTGCGAGGGACACATCCATTCAAATGCATTGTTAATGGCCATGAGCAAATCTTCATACAGAAGAAGTGAAATATCTCTACAACCACACCACCTAGTAACAAATCCCTTGGTACACATATAGAAAACATGTGTATCAAAAAGATTATATTAAATTGATAAGGGTAGAGTTCTGGATTTCTATTAAGTTTGAATAAAACATGTTTTGCACTGCACGTACCATCAACCTCAAGGCATTGTCAATGGTAGTGAGCAATCTTCATACAGAAAATACAGCAAAAGTGAAATATCTCTAAAATCACACCACCTGGAAACAAATCGCTTGGTACACATAGAAAACATCTTTACCAAAAACATTATATTAAATTTATAAGGTTCGATTTTGACGCATGTGCAGAAGCGATGTGTCCCTCGCAAACTGGTGTGCCGCGGAAACTGCAACACCGGACTTGCGTGCGCACAAATGCGTACGGCCATTGAGTTTGCCGATACGCACATTGCAAAACTTCAATTTTATTCAAAATTAATAGAAATACAGATCAATAAAGCATAAACATTGAGTCACTCAGGCAACATAATAATATAATGAGTATATTAAGCCACAACTATCCATAACTAAGCATTTTGAGCTAAGAAACATCCAACTTTGGCTGCAAAATAAATGCGCACAGCCATTGAGTTTATTCTGAGTTGAATGCAAGTGGACTAGTGGACAAGTCAACTACTGAACTAGTGGTCACATTTGCTCGGCGGACTGGCAGACATGTCAACTAGTGGACATGTAATGGTTAATAGACTACATCACGGTTCCAGCGGCGCGGTGCATTGTGGGATGCATCAGAGCAAAACCAAACCACGAGAAGCACATGGCACATGCTAATACACTGGGTGCAGCTATGAAATGTGCTAGTTTGAGCTCATCTCAGCAATTGTTTGAAACATAGAATACCAACTAAAAAAATATATATAATAAATTAAGATATTAATCTTTTATCCAGCATTGTATTTACATCAATATAACCAGCACATCTTATGCCATGTGCATTTAGATTTAGACAAATCTAGGCACTGAGACTAGTGTTAGAGCCATAGCCAGAGTCAGTTTTATTTATTTTATTCATTTTTTAATTTATATTCTATGGTTAATGACATATGTAGAAATAGAAAATGAGTAGGGTTAATCAGATATTGGTTATATATTTCTTTGAAACAAGTTTTTGTTGACACATTTGACATTTTAATATTTAGAACAAGAATTACTTATGGCTAATCAATGGTGATGTAAACATCAGCCTGTAAAGTGACTGAAATTGTATGTTTCTTAGCTCAAAACGCTTAATTATGGGGAGTTCTGTCTTAAATATATTCATTATATTATTATATTGCATGCTTCCCTCCATGTTTATGCCAAATTGTTATGTATTTCTATTTATTTTGAATAAAATGCCAGTTTTGCCCTACGTGTATGAGCAAACTCAATGAGCGTAAGCCTTTTCTTTGCTCCCAACAACGTTTTCAGCGCATGCGCAGTCGGAACCGTGATGTAGTCTATTGATAATAAAAAAGAAAATGATGACATCACAGCAAAGGCTCTGCTACGAGAGTGTAGCAAACTAAATGGACCACTCCAGTTCCCAGTTCATGCTAGACAAACCTAATTACATTAGCTGAACTATAGTGCCAACACTTACTAGCAATAGTATATATTCTATAAACGTTGTGGATGTTACAAGTAGACAATCTATATAAGTTGACCGCTAGCCCGCCGAGCAAATGTGACCGCTAATTGAAGTGTCCACTAGTTACCATTGAGTTTGTCGATATGTGCAGTGCAAAACTTAAATTTGATTCAAAATTAATAGAAATGGGTTATTCTCTAAAACTGGGCACCACATAATTGGTCTCCATATTACGATGCTGATAATTAATTCTTTCTTTTATTGATAGCAAGACAAATAATAATTGTCACCCCTGTCTATTAGGTATGTTAGCAGGTCTACATGTATTGAATCTATCCCACAAAAATATCAAAATTATACTTTTGCAACTTTGTGCTAGAGTGAAAATGTGAAAGTTCACACATTAACACCATGCATAAGATGATGTTCTAGATTTGTCTTTGATTTTCATGTTACACTAGTGATATTAACCTATTGCTCAATTTGAATGAGATCTAAACCAAAAAGTGAAATAAATCTTTTTCAACTCTGACCTATGCACAACATTCACGCCTTCATAGAAACATGGATTCTGTTGTTATTATTTGAAATGTTCTTTTTGCTATTATTTGGAAGGTTTTCATTTTTGGTTTCAATGTCACATTTTAGTGCCCAGTTACAGAAATTAAATTGGTATTCTACATTTAAAATATTAGCTGAAATGAGCTGAAACTAACAGCTTCCATAACTGCACTCAGTGCAACCGGGTGTTATTTTGCAGCCACACCTAATAGACGAGATCACCGTTCCGACTGCGCATGCGCTGAAAACGGCGCTGGCAACAAAGCAAAGGCATACGGCCCTTGAGTGTATGGCCAAACTTCAATTTTATTCAAAATTAATAAAAATACATAACAATTTGGCACAAAAATGGATGGATGGATGCAATATAATAATATAATACATAAGTTTAAGACACAACTCTCCATAATTAAGCATTTTGTGCTAAGAAACAAACAATTTCAGTCACTTTACAGGCTGATGTTTACATCACCATTGACTAGACATAAGTAATTCTTGTTCTAAATATTAAAATGTCAAATCTGTCATCAAAATCTTATTTCAAAGAAATATATAACCAATATCTGATTAACCCTACTCATTTTCTAGTTGTTCATATGTCATTAACCATAGGATATAAATAAAAACATGAATAAAATAAGTAAAACTGACTGGCTATGGCTCTAACACTAGTCTGAGACGAGTGCACAGATTTGTTTAAATCTAAATGCACATGGCATAAAATGTGCTGATTATATTGATGCAAATGCAATGCTGGATAAAAGATTAATATCTTAATTTATTATATATATTTTTTTAGTTGGTATTCTATGTATCATACAAGAGCTGCGATGAGCTGAAACTAGCACATTTCATAGTGTATATTACCTATGTTGGTGTCACGTGACATACGTCTATAAGGGAATATCCGGCCATCAAAATAGTACATGTATAGGTCATTCTTAAAAACTGCGCAGGAAAGTGTGACATGGAAACCAAAAGTGAAAACCTTCCAAATAATAGCAAAAAACCCTCCAAATAATAGCCTAATCCAATGTCCTATGAGGGTTTGCATGTTGTGCATATATATCAGAGTTGAAAAAAGTGAATTTCACTTTTTGAATTAGATCTTATACAAATTGAGCAATACATTAATATCACTCGTGTAACATGAAAATCAAAGACACATCCAGAACCTCATTTTAACATATACAACATAGTCGAACAAGATATTTATTCATTACTCTTAAGCAGACAAGGTTATAAAATAAGTATACGTATAAATCAACTCCCCCATTAATGTCGTTTCGTTCAATGTTGTTTCATTATAACATCATTGGGGGAGGGGGGGGGGGAGACTTGCCTCATTCAATCGATGGATCAGAGTTATTTTAACATTCAAGGCATATTATTTATTAGGTTTCACTTAACATTGTTTCAGTTAAAATCATGGTTTTCAGGAACCTAACCACAACGTTAATGGGCCAGTTGGCATACGTATGTATAACCATCTGTATCGATGATATACTGCTAAGCCTGATTTAAGATATTAATGCTTCTTATTCCAGGAGAGAGAATTTAGTGGACCCATAATTAAGAGAGAATGCACCGACGTCCTCTGCTTAGTTTTTCTCATTATTTTCATTTGTGGCATGGTATGTATGTTTCATTGTAAAAAAACAACCCAACAAATCATTGCATTAAAGGCTATTTTCTCTTATCTGATTGGCTGATTTTATGTAGTTTACATTTAAATTGTCATAGAGTGTTGGCATTGCAGCAAGGAAAACACTTCTAGCAATTAAAGGCAGCAATTGTTTATGCTTTGTTTTTGGTAAGCAGTTATATTCATCTGAATACAGTCTTTCTTCAGTACCGAGGCACTTGTCGGTCAGCCATGCTTAACTTCAGTCATTTACACTATTTAATCACAAGCGCAAGTTAAAGGTAATAACATTGTATTATTGATTTCAGCTAATTAGGAATGCTGAGTAAATAGTTGCATCCTTAGCAATTTGGCGGTTGCCATGCTACCGTTGCACTGACGTCACTGTCGGATATATTTGTTAGAAAACTATATTAGATTGGTCGTTATTATGTGCTCTACTTCAGTGGGAAGGAACTTTAATTTAAAAGATTAACTCCGGATATAACTTATTTTAAAGGATACACTTTGTGTAAAGTCTACGGCTCGAATCTGTGGTTGTGTAGGCAGGCTATAGTGAAATCAATACAGGCAAAGAGAAAGGAAGAGTATAAAGTGTGAAAGAAGAGAGAGAGTCAAGCCCTCTGGTTTATTATATATATATGGCACATGGATCCAGTATAGTATATCACCCCACCCCATTCTCCCAATGAGAAACAAGCATTTCTAGCTCCACCAATGAGAAACAAGCATTCCTGGTCCCCATGGTTACAGTGATCTGCCCACCAGCACCAACCTGTGTGGCTCCCCTGGCCACCACCTGCCTTGAGATGAGTGTGGTAATTCATGACTAGCAGAGGGGGGAGGGGGTTGTGTGTAGGGCTATGAGTGGCCCTTACACACTATCTTACTAGCACCACAATGTCTATTTACCTATCAATCAAGCACCACCAGCAACTACATAAACACATGTATGCACCTGGCCATGTATACCTGTTTCACAATAGAACATTTGCATTCCCCCACCAATGCTTCATTATCGGAATATTTTACTTTTGGATTATAACTTTTATTTGAAAACATCAATTCTTTAAAAACCAAAGCAATTATCTAGATTTGATTCTACATATCTAACTTAGATACTGGTTCACTTGGTCGTAATGCTCGCAGCCGTCCTCCCTGCTCCAGCTCCTTTTTCTTTGGCCTTCACCTTCACCTCGGACCGCTCCCTCACCTCGGGCCGCCCCAACACCGTAGGACCCTCCTCACCATACCTGGACGCGGCAAGGGAAAGGGACGGAAGGGAGCCCGGACGACCGCCGTGGCCATGCCGGGCCCCTCCTCGGGCACGCCAGGAGGCGCCTCGCCGGCCTCGGGCTCCCCTCCGGCGTCTCGGGACCGCCCCTCGGCCTCCGAGGCCGCCATCCTCCAGGCGCTTCAGCAGATCACGAGCCGCCTGGACATCCTGGAGGGCGGGGCCGCCCGCGAGCCCAAGGAGACCCCCCCGCCAAGGCGGCGGCCGGCCTACAGCACGCCGCCCACCCCAGCCCCTCGGGCACACGCCCTTGGGGGGGCGCACCCTCCGCCGCCACCTCAAGCACCGCTCCCGGGGGCACTGCACCCGTAGTACGAGCGTTACAGCCGCCTCGCTGCACCGCCGTCGGCCCCCCCGCCCTACCTACAGGATACGGTCGACCATAGCCCGGCATCCGCGGCCGACGCCGTACTGGAGATCCTGGCGTCGGCCGAGGCGCAGCGCACCAGGAGACGTAAAGGCATCTCCCCCGACTACCTCTTCCCCTCTGACCTCGTTGAGAGGGGACCGGAGCGGAAGTCGGTGAAAAGGGGGGAAGCCACCAAGGACGAGTACAGCCTCGCCCTCACCACCCTCGTCAGCCACCCGAGTTTCCCCGCACACCCATCCCAGGCCTACATCACCACACCCTCACCGTGCTCAGGGACAACCTGGTCTACCCGTGGCCTACCGTCCGCAACTACTCCGAGACGATCTTCACCTGGATTGCGGACGGGAGGCTCCCCCACGGATGGCACGACCCGGTTGCCCTGAACCTGGTGAGGGTGGAGGCCCTCACCTTGCCCGCCCCCCAGGCCGTCCCGACAGCATCAGCCCCCCGAGGCGCAGACCTTCCCCGAGGCGCACAGCAGCCCCGGGCCCAAGCCGACACCCGCATCGCCTACGACAGACAGGCTCACGGGGCCCCCTGCGCCGCCTGGAACTGCGAGCCCGCCTCGTGCGACAGGGCCCCCGTCGGGGAGGCCCACCGCGAGGTGGGGAACAGACACCGGCACGTATGCGCCTACTGCGCCAACGTAAGGCGCATCCTCACCATGCACAGCGAGGCCGGGTGCCTCACCAAGCAAGCCCGTGAGCGCCAGACCCCGGCCTCACCGGCGGATTTTTGATCCGCCGGCCCCCCCGGCCGGCCCGGGGGGCCATCCCCGGCGCCTCACCCACACCTCTGCCGACAACCCCGTGACCACCACCGACAACCCCCCAGCGACCAACGACCGAAACGCCACCCAGGACAGAGCCGGGGACCATCACCTCGCGCCGCAGGCCCCAGACGCCGCCCACACTGACGACAAATCCTCCCCAGACATCACAGCCGCCGATCATCACGACCTCCACGACACCGCCTTCATCAACCCCCCCGACCCGACCCCGACCCCCACCCCCCCCAGCCCTGAGGACTTCGCTGCCCCCCTGTCCGACCCTCGCCGGACCTCCTCACCGCAGCTCTCCAAGGAGCGGGCCTCCCCAATCTTTTGGCCGCCCGCTCCCTGTCGACGTAGGCCCTGGACGCATCACCACACCCAGACCTTCAACCTCCCCAGCCTCTGCCAAGGACGCCGCCCAAGCCTCGCCCCCTATCCCGGCCCAGGCCCTGGACCTCAGACGCGGCCTACGCCTCGTGCCCCCGCCTCGGGCGCGCCTCGAGCCCTCTCCTCCTTTTTTGGTGGAGGGCTCTTCAGCGCCCCTCACCACAAACTCTGAAAGCTCCCCCGGAGCTCCTTAGCCTTAAGTTTATTTTACCGCTTTCCTTGTACATACTATGTTTATTTCCTGAGGTGTTTCAATAAAGCGCCTCTTTTCCAACCCCCGCCTTGCCTTCTTCCTTTTCGCGCATCGGTCGTAATGCTCGCATTACGTTTGATGCGAGGGAAGGAAGAGACCCTCCCCCCGCCTCCTGCTGCCGCCGGCGTTCTCACCTTCCCTGTCAACCTCCCCTCAGCTTTCTCCCACCTCGCCCTCTCGCCCTGCCACTGCCGCTTTCTCACCTTCCCCGCCTCTCGCCTCCCCGCTCCTCCCTTATAAGGCCGCCGGCCGGCCTCCCTCAGTCACTTGCCTTCCAGCCGTCCTCCCTGCTCAAGCTCCTTTTTCTCCACCCACCCACCCAACTCTCCCTACAGCTGGTGGAGGGCTCTTCGGCGCCCCTCACCACAAACTCTGAAAGCTCCCCCGGAGCTCCTTAGCCTTAAGTTTATTTTACCGCTTTCCTTGTGCATACTATGTTTATTTCCTGAGGTGTTTCAATAAAGCGCCTCTTTTCCCACCCCCGCCTTGCCTTCTTCCTTTTCGCGCATCAAGCATTTATTGCTGCCTAGAAGGCATCAATTTAATTGAACGTATTACTGCTGAAGCTTATGGTGTCAGAGCTTTGACGTGTTTGCCCAAATTATTGTTTCCTGTTTGCACTTCAAATATCTAAAGAGTTAAGCCATTTTAAATAAAAGTTACTGCAAGCTAAATGAAGGGTGGATTATAACAATCAATCAAGCTAATATAGTTGTCTCAAGAAGTGTTCTCTGTGGCGTTCTCTGTGGCGGAGTGGTTAGAGTCTCTGACTTTTTTCTAGGACAGACTCCTAATCTGAAGGTCGGTGGTTCGATTCCCCGTGCCCCCACCTCTGCCAATTTGGATTTCCACCACTGTGTAGAACTTACAGCGTCATCAAAGGCCAGTTGCTCTCATACCATGTCTATGTGGTGTGGGAGGTTAAAAATCCCTTTGGTTGGTAAAAGTGTAGGCTCAGGCTTTCTATCAACAAACTGTCTAATAGTGAAAACAAGTCTATTCAGACTTATCCATTATAGGCAGTATACATCTTAAAGAAAAAAGAGTGAGAGAAACTCAAAACCATCGGATTATGCAGCTGTTAACTTGTGTTTCAGGGTGGTGTTGCGTATCATGGCTACCGAAATTCTGGTGACCCTTACAAGTTGGTGTACGGAACCGACAGCTTTGGTAATACCTGCAACCGGAAAAATACACCAATACCCCATGCCAAATACTCCGGACAGAACTTCATTGGGTATAAGTGAGTCAACGAATGGATATTTCTTAGCCCTCTGGGCGTGTAGATATATATATATATATAATAGAAGTCCGGCTGGTATGAGATAATATCAGGAATGAGCATTTCCCGCCAATTGGCTGATTTCCGCCAATTAAATGCTTCCTGGGCTGTTCACGAGATACGTGTAAACCCGAGGAGAACAAATTTGGGGCGAGTTTTGAGGCATACGCTCACAATCAGCTAATTTGTTTTACTTCTCTGCTCATGTCTGTAATATTCAGAATCCCATAATAAAGGGACTCCCCAGGCAATCGGTATAGTTTCATAAGTGACCCGACTCATCGTAGCGTCAGCCCCGCCCCCTTGAGCCTAAGGGACGATGTCCCGATGCGGATTCGAACCCTACAACTTTGATCATCTGTTGGATACTTAGAATATTCTCTTGGAATATTCTGTGTCTCTAACAGTAAGACTGAATAAAAAAGCGAGAAATTTAATTTAAGTCCTGTCAAGAACGTTATTGCGCAATTATATTAATTGCCACAAAATGACATGCGATATTTTAAATTTTGACTTTGAAGAAAATTGGTTGTAATTTATTTTGCTGTTGACAAATTATAAAACTTGTTTTTCTGTTTAACACATTTTGTTCACTTGCTTAACATTGACTACTATTATTGTCTTTATAAATGTGCAGTGTCCAGTACACCAGTCAAATTCTGCAAATGCATTTCATTTCACTGTGGTTGGGTGTCGTTGCCTGGTTAAGTATCGAACACTGATTGGATGGCCATGCTTTGCAGTGTCTGACAATGCTTGGGTGTTTGTGCATGCATATATGTCTGACAATGGTTGAGTAGCCATGCATGTCTGTATCTGGCAATGGTTGGGTGTATGTTCATGCTTGTATGTCTGACAATGGTTGAATGGCCATGCATGTCTGTGTCTGGCAATGGTTGGGTGGATGTGCATGCTTGTATGTCTGACAATGGTTGAATGGCCATGCATGTCTGTGTCTGGCAATGGTTGGGTGGATGTGCATGCCTGTATGTCTGACAATGGTTGAATGGCCATGTATGTCTGGCCATGCATGTCTGTATCTGGTAATGGTTGGGTGTCTGTGCATGCTTGTATGTCTGACAATGATTGAATGGCCATGCATGTATGTGTCTGGTAATGGTTGGGTGTCTGTTCATGCTTGTATGTCTGACAATGGTTGAATGGCCATGCATGTCTGTGTCTGGCAATGGATGGGTGTCTGTGCATGCTTGTATGTGTGACAATGGTTGAATGGCCATGCATGTCTGTTTGGCAATGGTTGGGTGTATGTGCATGCTTGTATGCCTGACAATGGTTGAATGACCATGCATGTCTGTGTCTGGTAATGGTTGGGTGTCTGTGCATGCTTGTATGTCTGACAATGGTTGAATGGCCATGCATGTATGTGTCTGGTAATGGTTGGGTGTCTGTGCATGTTTGTATGACAATGGTTGAATGGCCATGCATGTCTATGTGTCTGGCAATGGTTGGGTATCTGTGCATGCTTGTATGTCTGGCAATAGTTGGATGTCCGTTCATGCTTGTATGTCTGACAATGGTTGAATGGCCATGCATGTCTGTGTCTGGCAATGGTTGCGTGTATGTGCATGCTTGTATGACAATGGTTGAATGGCAATGCATGTCTGGCAATGGTTGGGTGTCCGTGCATGCTTGTATGTCTGACAATGGTTGAATGACTGCATGTCTATGTGTCTGACAATGGTTTGGTATGTGTCGGCTAATGTTTGAAGATCACTATGCTCTTGTTGATTTCATCTTCATTTACTATTATCTCTCTATTTCATTTTAATTTACTCTTTTCTCTATCTATCTATATATCTATCTATCTATCTATCTATCTATCTATCTATCTATCTATATATATATCCCACAATAATATATTCTTCGGTGTGAATCAACATATGAGCGCGTCCGTTAGGGATGCAAGAGACCGGTGGCACCGCCACCCATCGGAGCATGGTGGTCATGATACACAATAGCAGTTAGTATATACAGTATCAATAATAATAATAATAATAATAATAGAGTTCCCTTCTACGCCTTTATACTCGCATAAAACTTATACCTCACATATATTGAAGGAAGAAGTTCTACTTGAACTTCTTGGCATTGCTGGCGCAGACCAAGCCTCGTCCCTCCTCCTTGTGTGTGAAGCGTTGTCCAACACCTGACAAGTCGATCAGAACTGTAAAGGACTTGCAGGAATATGCCAACAACTCAGGCTTGAAGCTGTGCCGCTATGACCTTCATGTGGAGGAATACTTCAATGACGTTTCTGGACAAGTGTGCCCCACCGTGATGTCTACTAAAATTTCAAGTCTATCTTTTGGGATTGAGAAACAGTAAGTGTTCCTATGTTCACAGTCACAGGATTTTGTTGGTTTATACAAAAAAAAAGAATGTTAAGCTCTAGACTTTCAGCGGTCGGTACCAGAGGCAGTGATCGAATTTGGTAAGAGCGCTGGCTTTCCGTGCAGAAGGTTGGGGTTCTAATACTGGCCGATTCAAACCATTGACATACAAAATTGATACTTGTCGCTACCTAGCCTGGTGCTTGGTATTATTAGGATAGTTCAGCACTGGTTAGCTCAGGATAATGTGACTGCGTGGGATATTGGATCATGGTGCTGGTGGCCTGGTCTCCCAGTGAGGTCAGACTACAAAGTCACCATGAGTGCACAGTCAGTCAGCAATATTTATGGTCTTAATCAGGATGGATATCGACGTACGACAGTGCATACTCATTGCACATTTATAGTACTGCCCCAGGGGAATACCATGTCACTGGCACCTTGGCCAGATATCGCGTTCAGTCAGTTATCCTGAGATCTGAGACAACCAGTCTTTCCACTATCCTGATAATGTCGAGCGTCAGACAAAGCTAAGCATAGGTCCACCATTGGACGCTCAGTGGAGCACCCAGTACCAAAATGGTACTAATTTCCCCCCTTCTCTAGCATCGAGACACAGATGTAATGGCCGAATGAGTAGAGCGTCCGTCTCCCATTTTGGTAGATCGTCAAAGCCTGGTCAAGTAAAACTAATGACTTAAATATTTATACATGTCGCTTCCTAGCCAGGCACTCAACATTATTAGGATAGGGGAAGGACTGGTTGGCTTAGTGTCAGGATAATGTGACTGAGTAGGATATCAGGTCATGGTGCCAGCAGCCTGGTCTCCCAGAGGGGAAGCACTATAAAATTGTCATGAGTGCACACTGTTACAAGTCAGTACCCGACCTATATGACATTATGTAAAGTCCAATGCTCGAATCTGTGGCTGTGTAGGCAGGCTATGTTGAAATCAATACAGACAAAGAGAAAGGCAGAGTATAAAGTGTAAAGAAGAGCGTCCAGCCCTCTGGTTTATTATGTATATGGTTACATGGGTTCAACAAGCATTCTTGGCCCTACCAATAGGGATCCAGCATTCTTGGTCCCCATGAATACCAGTGGTCTGCCCACCACCACAAACTGTATGGCCCCCATGGCCACCACCAACCTTGACCTTTGAGTGTGGTGATCCCTATCCCAGCAGAGGGGGTAGGTCCTGAGTGCAATCACACCCAGACCTGCCAGCACCACTATGTCTATTTACATCCCACTCAGGCACCACCAACCGATACATATATATATACATACATGCGCCTGGTCACATACACCAAGCAGTAATAGAACATTTGCATTCCCCCCTATGCTGAATATCGGAATATTTTACTCTTAGATGTTGCCAGGATGTAAAACTCCAACAACCAACCAACCTTTCACTCCTCTGTGGTTACCTCCTCATACTTTCGCCATTCCTCACTCTGCTGCAGTCCTCCCCACCATTCACACCGCCACTGATCTCAAGCTTTCAACACACCCACCCACCCTCCTTTTAACCTTATACCCCTGTCACACTACGACGTGATGAGCCTAACGTGGTGATATTTCGTCATTACGTTGATGTACGTTGGATTACGTTATGATGACGTCATAATGACGTTAGAGTGACGTCGAGCTACGTCACATTACGTCGTGTTACGTCGAGTTCCGTCGAGGTTTTGGACATGTTCAAAAGTTTAGACGTAGGTCGAACGTAAGGGTTTACGTTCGCCGTACGTTCTGTTCACGTTCAGCGAACGTCAATGACGTTAAACAGACGTTATTCCAACGCTCCTCACTACGTTCAACTACGTTCCACTACGTTGAACCCCATCTAACCAAGTGCAAATGCCCACGGGGCGTAATGGGAACGTCAGGACAACGTCAGGAGAACGTCAGGAGAACGTGCATTCAACGTACGTTCAATGTCTCATGACGTAGCTAACGTCACGTAACGTTCTTCTGACGATGGAATAACGTTCATAACGTTCCGTCAGCGTCATTACGTTGACCTCTCTCGTCGAACGACGGTATCACTACGCTTTACCAACGTTACTCTCTCGTCCACTACGCTGCATCCACGTTCAACTTGTGCCCAAATTTGCATACTACGCCGAGAAGTTCAACGTTCTTCACGTTCTCCCTACGTTGACGTCGTTACGTCGTAGTGTGACAGCCCCATTAGGGAGTGCACTCGAGAATTCTCTCAGACCCCCTCCCGCTTTCACCCACTGACCCATTTCTAATATCCCATTTACTTTCCGCTGCTTTCTTCTTCTCAAGTTTCACCCTTTATTATGTCTTTATTAAACTTGGGGGTAGGGAGTGGTGGTGGAGGGTGGGAGGGGGTAGGGAGTGATAGTGGAGGGTGTGAGGGGGTAGGAAGTGGTGGTGGACGGTTGGCCGGGTAGGGAGTGATAGTGGAGGGTGGGAGGCGGTAGGTAGTGGTGGTGGAGGGTTGGCGGGGTAGTGAGTTGATGGTGAGGGGTAGGGAGTGGTGGTGGACGGTTGGCGGGGGTAGGGAGTGATAGTGGATGGTGGGAGGGGTAGGGAGTGGTGGTGGACGGTTGGCGGTTGGGATAAGAGGTGGGAGGCGGTAGGGAGTGGTGGTGGACGGTTGGCGGGGTAGGGAGTGATGGGTGTGTAGGGAGTGTGGTGCGTTGGCGGGGTAGGAGTGATAGTGGAGGGTGGGAGGCGGTAGGAGTGCTGGTGGACGGTTGGCGGGGTAGGGAGTGATTGGTGGTGGGTGGGGGTGGTAGGAGTTGGTGGTGGACGGTTGGCCGGGTAGGGAGTGATAGTGGAGGGTGGGAGGCGGTAGGTAGTGGTGGTGGACGGTTGGCGGGGTAGGGAGTGATGGTGGTGGGTGGGAGGCGGTAGGGAGTGGTGGTGGACGGTTGGCGGGGTAGGGAGTGATAGTGGAGGGTGGGAGGCGGTAGGGAGTGGTGGTGGACGGTTGGCGGGGTAGGGAGTGATGGTGGTGGAGGGTGGGAGGGGTAGGGAGTGGTGGTGGAGGTAAGAGGGGGTAGGGAGTAGTGGTGGTGGGTTAGAGGGGTAGGGAGGGTGAAGGTGGGGATATAAAATAATATTCATAAATATAATAAAGGCAGGATGGTTGAATAAGTTAGGTGCCCACTTCCTGTTGGCTGATTCTAGCCCTGGCCGAGTAAAAAATTTATACTTATCGCTACATAGCCTGGCGCTCAGCAATATTAGGATAGGACAAGGAGCAGTGGAATTATTTGTCAGAGTTTTATATCCTAGCAACAACTATGGTCACATTAGGATTTGTGGGAGTGCACAAACTCACGGCAGCTTTTTCGTGCTGCCTCATTTGGAGTCTAGACTGTCGGCACCCTAACCCAATATTCCCACTCAGTAACCTATTATCCTAATACTGAGCAAGCCAATCCTTGCCTTATTCTAGTTTATTCTGAGCGCCGGGCATGAAAAAGACCAATTGTCTGGAAGGAGCGGGATCGCTGATTCAGGTTCATTGCTGGGCACGGGGACAGCGAAGTTGACATGCCCCGCTCCCCCCCACCCCCCACCTGCCATGCGGGTGGGGGCTGTTGGGGCTTCCGGGGTGAGAGAAGGGAAGCCAACTACCAAGGGAGGTGGCACACACAAACACACAGTCAGCCCCCTCCCTCACATACAAACCAGTCAAAAGACACAACCACCGACACACCTCCAACTGGATTGACCAATCAGATCGTACCGTAATCTGTAGCCCAGGACTCCACCACCCGGAATCGTTAGTCTGCAACAGCCTCTCCGACTGACCACATCTATAAATACCTTATTCACCCACCTACCCAAACCTGCTCAATGACTGGCACAGCCAATCAAAATGTAACAAACAACAAAGACAAAAGACTAAAAAACTAATACAAAAAGACATTCACAATTGACTTCATAATTGCCACAGAATTGCCAACCGTGCAATTCACACATCAAGGTGGTAGAACATTTAACCATGATTAAATCATAATTAAATTACAATTGATTAATATTGCTAATAACTTATATACACTGCTTTGATCTAAATTTCATGCTGAAATGTATACAATTTACTCTATGTTTCATATGTTCCCATATTTCATCTTATACCATGAACTGATCATCTACCATGACTTTATGTCGGCCGTCACTGTCCTCTGATAAGACTCAATGAATGAATAAATGCCATGTTTTCCCAAGCCTCAGCTTCCACGTCATCTGTGCCCGAGAGCAATGGAGCCGTGAATGAAATGTCTCCTATTCAACAAATGTAATATACTTGTCTTTTTCTTAAAGTTGCATATTCCGATGGTTTTGAGATTCTGACATTTTCCGAGATAATACATTAGGTTCATTGTTATAATGCACCTTAGTTTAGCTTGAAATAACTTGTATTTTAAATGGCTAACTTTTGAGATATTTGACATGCAACCATGCAAAATTAATTTTGGCATGCTTGCCAAAACTCTGACACCATAGCCATCTACAGAAACAGGTTCTATTCAGTTGCCTCACTATTCCTTTCTGTGTGGCAACACATATTTAATAAGTGCACCAGTGTCTAAGTTAGACATGTAGAATCAAATTTAGATAATTGTTTTTGTTTTGAAAATTTGATGTTTTCATCGGACTATGCAGCTCTAAGGTCAGCGAAATGTATCCAAATAGAACATCCAATTTATTTAATGAACAATTGTCACAAAGCACACACAACAACCACAAGCACAACAACAACAAAAGAAATAGGGCATTGGATTCAGAATTAATCAATCTTTTTCCTCCACAAACAGTAAGTCAATCTTTTCACGATGTGTGCCCGTAATGCTCTTGGATCTCGCCAAGTCTAAATCGCGCAACATTTCTTCGCGCTTATTGTCTACTGTTTTGACGTGTGAAAACAATGAGGACGACGCAATGAGCCAGCTGATCAGCGATGTGCAGGCCACCTGGCAGATCATTCTGGCACTCTCCTGCCTGGCGCTTGTGGTCACTCTGATCATCATGATCCTCATGCGCTTCTTCGCTCCAGTTATCATTTGGATGCTTGTGCTATGCTCCGCACTTGGCTCAATTGCATTAACTGCCTTGGTGTGGTAAGTGTTCTGTTACTTTGTGTCACAACCCGATCTTTAAAACCCAGTACTGTCATTTTAATATGTACTGTGTAAGCAATTATACAAGTATTATTATCCGGAAGCCGGATATATAGTTAAAATTGTTGGTTCAAGAATCAATCACAGGTGGCACTCCAGTGGAGAAATAGATAGCTATAACTTGTAGTGTATACTATATGGATGATTACCTAGATCAGTTCGCTAACTGGAGGAAACTTGAGAAGAGAATGGTGCCTTGTTTATATTCGTAAAGAGCACATAAATGTGGGGACTAATAGATGATTTACACCACCAACCTGCCCTCTGAAGCTAGCAACTAATGTATTTGGTAGCAGTTCAATAGAGACTACGCATGTTCATGGAAACCGTCTATTGTTCATTCATTGATAATATTAATTATCACCTTTCTTTTCTTATAATCAATATTTTTGGACGGTGTAAATAATTGATTCCAGGGAATATGATTTTTTTCAGTGCCATGGCAATAGTGTTCTGACCATACAATTTTGTTGTTATTTTTCTTTTTTTATTGATCGTTTGTTTATTCTGCTCATAATGGCATGCACTTCTGTCAGCTGAACAACATGATTATGAGAAAGCGGTAACAGTAAAATAACTGACTAGGTTCTCTGATTTTTAAGTAAGGTATTATTAACATTATATACACATGTATATGCACTTCATGAAGACGGATCCACGACAGGTATAAAGTTTAAAATCATGTTCAAGTAGGAAATTTCATTATTGTTTTCAGGTTAATTATGAGAGATGGCCCATCCCCCGCAGCCTTAAGGGACCACGACCTAGGCTGGGCTCGAACCCTCAACCCTCCCCTTATGAATCCTTATTATGTGTGAGTGGGTAAAGTTATGGGCAGCTGTCCGGTCGGAGGTTGAGTTTGGTGTGAGCAAGCGGTGAGTCGTCACGTGGTGTTTTTGGCGGGAATGTTGGTTCGGTGGGTTGACGATAGGTGACGCTACCATCGGTGTTGCATGGTTAAGCCTATGGAGTGTCAGGCCGCCGCGCCATCGTACGTGATTTACCCATGTTACGGAGGTTTTACGCCATGTCAGCAGCTATGGCGAGTCTAATAAATTGTTGGTAGGTCTTTTGTGACCAGCCAGAGTGTATTTCTCTCTCCAAGACTTCACCTAATGTAATAGCTTAATAATGCAAACATACATGATCATACATAAAATGGTTGCAAGGTGTGGGGTAGCACTTATTGGCTTTGTTTTCACCTTATATAAATCATAAACTATGCATGTCATTGTCAGTCAGACTTCACTGCACTTTTGGGCTTTAGGTGCAATATTTAGGTTTATAAGTCCGAACCCCATTAATATATTATGACTGTAGATGTTCCTAGAACATAAAACCCAAATATGAAAGACTTTGGTATCGGTGAAGATACAGTCACCGCAAGGACAGTTGAAACCTCCCTTCCATCATGTTTTTGTGATTGCGTGGTAGTGCTAGTCTTATACCCCTGTCACACTACGACGTAACGAGCCAACGTGAGCCTAACGTGATGATTTTTCGTCATTACGTTGCCGTACGTTGGGTTACGTTATGATGACGTCCTAATGACGTTAGAGTGACGTCGAGCTACGTCATGTTACGTCGTGTTACGTCGGCGCGCATCGAGGTTTTGAACCTGTTCAAAACTTTCGACGTATCTCGACGTGAAGCCGTTACGTCGGGATGACGTTAGGTAGACGTTCCGCGATCGTTATAGCAGCGTAAATGACGTTAGAGTCACGTTATGTCACATCAGACCGACGGCCCGGGTGGGAGCAACGTGTGGGCAGCGTTTTGCACGTTACGGTCACGTTACGGTCACGTTACGGTCACGTTACGGTCACGTTACGGTCACATCACGGTCACATTACGGTCACGTTACGTTCACGTCACACCCGTTACGGCGACGTTACGCTCACGTTACACTAACGCCCGGTCACGTCGCCAATTACCCCTCCCCTCTAACGTTGTCACGTTACAGCTAACGCCACGACGTACACGACGTTACTTTCACGTTACGCTCACGTCAACTACGCGGCATTCACGTCCACAATTTGCATATTACGCCGATAACTTCGACGTGATATCATTATTTTCACGTTGTGGTTACGCTGACGTAGTCACGTCGTAGTGTGACAGGGCCTTTACATTGGAATATCTGCCTTTTTCGCAGAAATTCGCCATTGATTATGCCAAAACCCGCTAGGTGGCGCCGGGGTCTCGCCCGAATTTCCACTTTTTCTTTTTGTCACCACGGCTTGATTCTACCGGAACCCGCTTGGTGGTGCAAAGGTCTCGGCCTGATTTCCATTTTTTTTCTTCTGGAGATCACTTCTACACCTGTGATAATCAGGTAACCAGAATACCCATCTTCTCAGGTCAAAGGTCATTCCTAATTCACACCATCAACAACGAATGGTTGAAGTTTATGCTACACATGCCTGTGATCTGAGGGATAATGCCACTATTGGATAAGATTGTGTGTTCGCCAAAACTTATGCTCATGTCTCTCTATACCAAGTAAACAGTGGTATTCAGGGATGAAAGATCTCCACCATTTCGCGGATATCTGGGATTTTTCCTGTAGCAATAAGTGTATACTAATACGTTGCGCCCTTCCTGATATGACCTTAGATGTTGCCAGGACATCTTCAAATGCCGCAGCAGTGTCAGCATATACCGATATGTGGTGCAAACGCCGCAGCACTAGCAACGTATACTACTAACACGTGCTTCTAATGCCGCAGCACTATCAGCGTATACCGATATGTGGTGCAAATGCCGCAGCACTAGCAGCGTATACTACTAATACATGCTTCAAATGGCGCAGCACTATCAGATTATACCAATATGTATGAAATCCGACTTCCGGGAATTTTCAGCGATTCCCTGACAATGCTAAGCCTATGGGAGAATATCAGCATTTCTGCTTTTTTTTCCCGGAGACCACTTTCATCCCTGGGTATTGAATAAGTGCAATGGGTTCTTTTATAGATATACATAAACATACATAAAATGGTTGCAAGGTTCGGGGTAACGGCTATTGAGTATGTTTGCACCTGCTTATATAGATTACAACTTATTGACAAACGCATGTCAACCTTCAATCATTACTGCGCTTTTCCATTCCAGGTTTCAATGGTATAAGTGTAAACATTCTAGAGACGCTAGCAAAAATGGGAAGGCGGACTCGTGGCGTTACATGGGCTACGTTACTACATTCTCGTGCATTATCCTGCTTCTCATTCTGCTGATCATGCGCAAGCGGATTCGCGTAGTTGTGCAGCTGTTCCGCGAAGCTTCTCGAGCCGTGGCTGACATGCCGCTGCTGATCCTGCAGCCTTGCTGGACCTTCTTCTGGCTTATGCTCATGGTGGCCATCATGACGTCTGTGTACACCTTCATCGGCACGGCTGGGATCTATCAGGTTAACAACTCCACGAGCAAGGTGACCAAGATGCAGGTCAGCTTACTTCCTCACCACACTCATTTGTTGTTGTTCCTTTTTTGTTTGTTGGTAGCAATTATTTTTGTTGCGTGTGAGTTGGGTTTTTTTGGGTTTTTTTTTTTGGTAGCAATCTTTGTAGGTGCATGTGAGTTTTTTTTGTTTCTTTTTGTTGTTGTAGCAATTGTTTTTGTTGCATGTGAGGTTTTGGGTGGCTTTTTTTGGTAGCAGTTGCTTTAGTTGCATGTGAGATTTTCTGTTTTTTGTTTTTTTGTAGCAATTGTTTTAGGTGCATGTGAGTTGTATTTTATGTCTTTTTTGGTTTTTTTTTGTAGCAATTGTTTCAGTTGCATGTGAGGTTTATTTGGTGTTTTTGTAGCAATTACTACATCCACTAGCATTGATATGTATGACATGTAATTTATTAACACATTTCTCATGTACCCACCCACGTTGGCACATGAGATGAAATGCATTAACATACTCCACATGCACCACATCAGTAGTGACACATGACATGTAATGCATTAACATATTTCATGGAGGGGGCATAGCTCAGGCGGTAGAGTGTCCAGCTGTGAAGGTGTCAGTCATCCGATCGATCCCGCTCAGTGGACACATTTGCAGTTTGGGCTATTTTCTGTTCCAACCAGTGGTCCACATCTGGTTCATCAAAGGCTGTGGTATGTACTGTTCTGTCTGTGGGAAAGTGCATATGAAAGACCCCTTGCTGCTTATGCGTAGCCTATATGGCGGCAGCAGGTTTCCTCCAAAGAAGTATGTCAGAATGACCATATGTTTGACGTCCAACCGCCGATGATGAAAATCAATGTGCTCTATAGGCTTTGTTAAATAAAAACAAGCTTTTCTTTACTTTAACATATTTCACATGCACCACGTCAGTATTGACACATGACATGAAATGCATTATCATATTTCACATGCACCACATTAGTATTGACACATGACATGAAATGCGTTATCATATTTCACATGCACCACATTAGTATTGACACATGACATGAAATGCATTATCATATTTCACATGCACCACATTAGTATTGACACATGACATGAAATGTATTAACATATTTCACATACACCACATCAGTATTGACACATGACATGAAATGCATTAACATATTTCACATACATTCCATCAGTATTGACACATGACATGAAATGTATTAACATATTTCACATACATCACGTCAGTGTTGACACGACATGAAATGTATTAACATATTTCACACATATCACATCAGTTTTCACACATGACATGAAATGCATTAACATATTTCACATACGTCCCATCAGTTTTGATGCATGACATGAAATGTATTAACACATTTCTCGATCACCACATATCGGACCCGTTGGCCCAATGGGCAGGGTTCAGGTTTCTCTGGTGGAAGGTCGGGTGTTCGAATCCCAGCCGAGTCAAACCAATGACATACAAAATTAATGCATGTCACTATTTAACCTGATGCTCTGCATTACTAGAATATGGCATGGACCGGTTAGCTCAGTATCTGGATAATGTGACCGAGCCATCTATACCCTTATAAATAATAAAGACATTACGCATTGTTATAATGACACTTTCTTTTCACAATACGTAGATTCCTGGAGCAATTTTCTTCAAGGCGTACTACCTATTTGGCTTTCTGTGGATAATACAGATCGTTCTGGCCTGCCATAACATGGTTATTGCTGGGGCAGTGAGCACCTGGTACTTTTCAACGTGAGTCTGCAGACCAGTTCACTGCATTTTCTCCTATTTCCTTGTTGTGAGCCAAATTAGCGCCTTGAGCTATTCTACCAAAGTCTTCTAAATGAATTCATTGCGGCACCATCTTGTTATTTTGTGTTTCCATAGTTACAGATCTATCTGTTAAGCATAGGGCAGGGTCTGTACTGGGCCTGGGAAGTCTTTAAATTTCTTGAACTTCATTTTGTCCATTTCAATTCCTTGAAAAGCCTTGAATTTAACCTGTTTTGGGTAATTAGTCTTGAAAAGCCTTGAATTCCATTAAGCTGTCCCCACTGATCTAAATTAGTCCGAAGTTGCCATTTGCCATTGTTATTTTTTCCTGAAATCCAAATAAAAATAGTCTGGAAAAGTCTGGAAATGTAATTGAATTCCATATGTTCACATGTGTACGGACCCTTATAGGGCTCTTGATGACTTGGAGCTCGGTTCAGATGTGTGTGAAATCATGTAGTTGATGCACATTGAAAACAGAACTGAGCCTCACTGAGGCATCAACCAGTTTATTTATTTTTAAATGTTTCTTTTTACAATGAACTGCACATTATGCACAATAAAGGCGGGGAAAATAGAAATGACCATGAATTTTCTACAAATGACTCATGATAATAAACTCACCCACAAACAGGCAACAGGATGCATACAACAAATCTCAAACCGAAAAAAAACAGGAGGTTACAAACAAGGTGCACAAGAAGCAATGATGGTCCATTACTAGCAATGGTAAAACCAAAATGCAGTGCATATGATTGCAGTGTAGCTAATATGAGTGCCATTTGTAATATTTGGATTAACTGCCAGCTGCAACACGAACTGCAGAAAACATAGTTGTTAAGAAATTACTAAAAAAATAATGTTACCTAGTAAAACAGATGATGTTTAAATGGACTGACACAAAGTATAGTAAAAGATGGATGTTGGAATGTTTGCAATCGACAAACAGCTACAAGCCAAAATCAAGAAGCAAGAAACCAAAATTATTACTAAAACGAACTTCAAAATATTTCAATCAAATTGGATTAGTGCTGCCCAGCGGTGAAAACAAGTGTTAACACACTTATCTGGTATGAGCAGGGTAAATAAATTCAACAAACACACCAAAAAGTCACTAACCTCCTAATATAAATGTCTCCATTGAGAGCCCTATGAGATCTTTTCCATAATCTCTTAATAATGTTGAGGCTAGATGAAAATTAATGTGTATTATAATGTATTATAATAATATAAAGGAACGGAGCAATTCCAATATTGATATCATATTCATTGTACGATTATTGCGTGTATTCGGGATTCGCGCACCCACCCCGTTATATGCGCGCGATTGGGGCGCCAAATGTTTGGTGTGGAAATGACTCAAACCACTGTCACTTCGCTCGCATTTTTCTTTTTGGTAGGGCATATTAGTCCCAGCCAGAGAACTAATAAAGAACTCAGCCCAACTCTGCTTTGTCTAACCTTATTGCCTAGTGGTTTATAATGGAAATGAACGTAGTTTTATCAATCGAATAAAGTCTTTTGTCAGTGCTCGGAAGCTGGTCTTTCAGTCGTGTAACAGCAGTTACATGGAGTATGATATGTGTATTTATTATGCAAATATTATTTATCTGCAAGGCTGGGTAGCCCCCATGTCAGGGGTGCTACCGATACTACCTTGTATACATGTTGATCCACTTGTTGCTCCGGCGTGAGCAGCTTAGGCCCGTCTGGTTTGCGCCCCAACAAGGCAAACCCTTGCTCGAGCCGCGCACTTGGAGGGGTGAGATGGGCTATCATCCTCTATTATCCACGAGATGTTGATCAATCAATAAAAACACCAGTAGACTCTATTAGAGAAAGAGCCAGCCAGAGTTAACGCTCTCATTCAACTAGGTACTCATATGTCCCCTGTCCGAAGATCCAGATAATTTTAGCAAACTTTCTCCATATAAAATCTATCAAACTGCAATGTACAATCATTCAAAAGGCAGCTTGACAAGGTGTTAACAACAATACCAGATTGTAATATTACTGGATGCCCAGACGTCAGAGCTCCAGATATACCACAATGCGTTCTGACAACTGTCTGTCAGTTCACACCTGATGCCCCTCTCCAACATACTTATCTGTAATATATCTACTGTATCTCTCATAAGGAAGAAAGGGAAGACAAGTCACGCAAGATTGACAGTGAACAAGTTGTGCTTTATTGGCATCAACTCCTGTTCACCTACTAGTGACCTATCACCCTGACCCCTTACTCTCTGCCCACACAGAGCCTCATTACTCTAGTTAGTATGTATAAGAATCAGTGCCTACAGCCCATTGAACCGGAGTCCCATGGTTGTCACACACAGCTCAGTTTGTATATGAAAGGTGGAGCATCAGACAGAGTGTCTGTGTTCCTGGCCAAGAGAAGAGTGTGTTCACTTCAAGAGTCCATCCAGAAGTGTCTGTAGTGCCTGTAGCAGCATATAGATCAGAGTGTCTAGAATAATCAATACAAAATGAGGCTTGTGTGGTCAGGTGGGGCAAAGGGGTGCAGGTGACTGGGCCTCCCACAGCCAGCCAATCAGGCACCCTCCACAGCCTGGGTGGTGATGCACCCCAATATGGGTAGCTGTCACTCAACCCAGCTGTAGGTGGTATCCATAATGTATGTAGATGAGGCTGGTGTGCTTGCCCATCGGCCCTGTGGTAACAGGTAGTTGCAGACAGTTACAATAAATATATATATTAAAAATGTCCTTCTCCTCCATTTGCACCATTACTGGTGCATAGAGGGAACATTTCACCAAACATTAACTGTCTCTTATATAGGAACATCTTGTCAGAATCTCGGGCACTATGTATTAACATATTTCACATAGCCTAATATGTCACACAGGGAGTGGGGCACCCATTGCTTTTCTATTACATAACCTCGGTCCCAACTCTGTCGCCCGAGGATAATAATGCTCTCTGCCAATATATAATTCCGAACCGAAAATCTGTATATTTTTACAAGATGAACCACAGATTCCAGGATACACCCAGCTAATGCCAGTAGATTCAAACTCATTACTGCACATGACAAAACTGAACAGAGCATCCTCACCACCTGTGGTGGGCCCGAATGGTTTCCAACTTGGCTTGAGCATACAGCTCAAACACTCTAATCTAATCTAATCTCATCTAATATGAACTTTGGCGTGTGGTGGAGGTTTTACGGTAAGCACTATTTGACTGCATGCTGTTTGATTTGCTTCAGAACAAAGGGTCAGATGATGGCGCCCATATTGGCCTCTGTGATTCGCTTGGTTTGCTACCACATGGGCTCAGTTGCTTTTGGAGCCTTGATCATCGCTGTTCTCCAATTCCTCAGAATCATCCTCGCTTATATATCAGAGAAGTGTGTACATCACCTTTAAAAAATAACAATTCTAAGTAAATTTCTTTTTTGCATTCATTAATTATTGCATAGCCTGATGATTTTGAATTTATGCCCATTTCTGAAATATATAAATACATTAGAGTGATCATTAGAATCTACTTAGACTTTAGTTTGAAGTAACTTACTTTAAATTGCTAACTTTTGATATATTTGAAGTGAAACCATGCACATTTAATTTTGGCAAGCATGTCAAAGGCATAACACCATAGACTTCAGAAGTAACAGGTTAAATAGACTTATTATCCCTTTCTATGCAGCAACAAATGCTTAATAAGTGCACCAGTCATGGGATTTGAACCCCGTCCGAATCAAACCGATGACTTCAAATTTTATGCTTGTCACTCTCTATCCTGGCACAGAAGAAGTTTGTTTTATTTAACGCCGCCTCTAGAGCACATTGATTTTTATCATCGGCTATTGGACGTGGTTTAAACTTTTCTCGTGGTGTGGGTGGGTTGGTAAAAAAGGAGGTGTGGTCAGTCCGGATGGTTGATGCGGAGTGACCATGGTAGTGGTGAAGCTGGTGCTTGTGAGCTGTCAGTGGGCTGTGATTGGCTGATGAGCCATGAGTGACATGGGAGGGAGAGAGTGGTGAGGGAGGGGCCAGTTGGAGTGAGTGGCAGGTTGTGTGTGTCGCCTGCCCCTTGGATGGGTGGGGGGAGAGGGCCTCGAGGCCCCGTGTGCCCTGAAATGACCCCGAATGAGCACTCGCTCATTCCTATCAATTATTGCTCTTAATAATTAAGTAACCCTTGCCAACCGCTAGTTGCTCTGTCATTTATTGAATTAAACTGCATTGCTCATATGGCTCATCTCCCTTCACCTCACTAACATCCCTCACCAATCATGACGTTCTTCCCTACAGCTTTCAGGCAAAAATGTAATGCCCCCGGGGGCTGCTCGGAATAAAGCCTCCAACTCCTGGTTCCAAGTCTTGTATGTTATTAACTGTAATGTCTTTAGAGGAAACCTGCTGCCGCCACATAGGCTACTATTTCCGATAAGCAGCAAGGGGTCTTTTATATGCACTTTCCCACAGACAGGCCACTATCCTGGCACTTAGCACTGCTAGGATCGGTCAAGAAGCAGTTCAATGGGCAAGACCATTTGCCCAGGATTGAAATGACTCTTACTTAAAGCTGCATAGTCCATTGAAAGCATAACCTTTTTGAAACCAAAGCCCTTACCTAGATCTGATCCCACAGAACCAACATGATACTGGTGCACTTATTAAAAATATGTATAGAAGAAACATTAAGACAATTTAATAGAAGCTGTCACTGCTGAAGTCTTCCTCTTCTTCTTCTTCTTCTTCTTCTTCTTCTTCTTCTTATTGCTATTATAAATAAAGGATGAAAGAATCCTGTGACTTCTACAACATTTATATATACTCATTTCCTTGAGATGATTTCATTGCCTTCTTAATTATGTATTTTCTTTAGTAACAGAATAATTTCTCCACAGGTTGAAGGGTCGTTCGGGAGAAATAGTGGAATTCTTTCTGAAATGCCTCGCGTCTTGTTTGTGGCTCTTTGAGAAGGTTATTAAATACATCAATAAAAACGCCTACATCATGATAGGTAGGTGCTTGCATTCATGGCTTTCGATTCAGTTACATTATAATCTGATTTTGAGTTTTGGTTAAACTCACACCACGCCCACCACCTGAATGATTAGTTAGTGATTAGTTGCTTTATATCGCGTACCCTCTCAGCATCTATGGTTACAACTTCTGCACTAGATCCAAGCATACCTCCACCCTATACCACCCCCCACACCCACCCATACCACTCCCACCACCTGAATGATTAATTAGTTATTAACTATTTTATATCGCGTACCCTCTCAGCCATCTACGGTTACAACTTCTGCACTAGATCCAAAAGCACCTCCCCAAACCCCCACACACCCGCAACACACCCACCACCTGAATGATTAGTTAGTTATTAACTACTTTATATCGCGTACCCTCTCAGCATCTATGGTTACAACTTCTGCACTAGATCCAAATGCACCTCTCCAAACCGCCACACACCCGCAACACACCCACCACCTGAATGATTAGTTAGTTATTAACTATTTTATATCGCGTACCCTTTCAGCATCTATGGTTACAACTTCTGCACTAGATCCAAATGCACCTCCCCAAACCGCCACACACCCGCAACACACCCACCACCTGAATGATTAGTTAGTTATTAACTATTTTATATCGTGTACCCTCTCAGCCATCTACGGTTACAACTTCTGCACCGCATCCAGGCGAGCCTTCATGCTACTGTTCTCGAATGCGCTCAACGTACTAGCCATCAACTCAATTGGCACCTTCATGCTTTTCCTCGCTAAGTTAGGGGTAGCTGCTGTGCCTGTGCTCCTTGGCATAGAAGCCCTTGAGGTAGGAATGTCATCTCATTCTCTATTCTGTATCATTAAACATCATCTGTATGTTCTAATTAAACTTTAAAAATCATGTATAACTGTGTAAATAATTATAATTCAGGACACGAGACGGAGCTATAAGATGGAACTTTATTGGAGTTCGAACAGCATAGTAGTACAAGGCAGGCAATCGATCAATGTAACAATGGGAGCAGTCGAGAACAATGTGACTCAGTTAATTTATGATCAATAGTGTCATGTCGGTAATCGGTGATCAGGAGTTATAGTACAATAGATCAGGACATTATTGAGGCATGATCAGCAGGTAATAATAGTTCAGTTAGAGAAATCGAACAGATCATTAGGTGATCAATAGTGACGTCGGTAATCGGTAATCAGGTATATAATGGTTATCGGTGCAGTGAAGAGATCAATGAGAGGATAAGTACATCAGGTGTGCGGGGAGGTAAGTGGTATGTGGTTAGGGGGAGTAGGGGAGGGTGGTGTAGGAGGTATGGAAGAGAGTGTGTGGGAGGCGTAGGAAGGGGGGGGGGCGAGAGGAAAGTAGGGGGAGGTCAGTAGGGTAGGGTGAGGTAGTGTTTTCTCGGTCGCGATCCGGGCCTCAACCAAATAGTGTTGAGAGTGCCCGGGTCGCGGCCGAGAAGGCGTCGGGGCGGACCTATCGGTGGATGGCGGAGGACCGCCAGTGGCCAATGTCGCAAACGTCCTGAAGGGTCGCCCCGGCTGCGGCACAAGCCTGGGCGGCGCCTCTGCGTATACTATGCAGAGTGTATTGTCGATAGTTGTGGACGGCGCTGTGCTCGAGCGCTTTCCGGAGGATACGGGTCATCGTCCGTGTCGTCAAGGGGCCGTCGGTGGAGGTCATGAAGGCTGGGTCGTCAGGGGCCAGTCGGGTGTAGGCGGCGTAGCGCCTCCAGGCGCATACAGGGCAGTAGTTGGAGTTCTGTACCCTGGGTATTCGGATGGTGTAGGCGTCATGGGGCGATCGGGAGGTCTTAGTCGACCGCACCTTGACGATGAGGTGGGTCGTGTGGTCAGTGACTCGGCGGCTCTGATGGTGTGCCCAGATGGTCCCTGCGTCCGGTCACCAGGAGGTTTCCTTGTCTTAGTAGGGTGAAGTAGGCCATCAGGAGGGTCGACCTCAGGACAAGGGCCCGGTGGCCCGCGTCGGACAGGTAGTCGAGCACTCGCCTGAGCTGTTTCACGGACAGTGGGGGCGCCTGCCTGGTCACGTGGTGGGAGGACCTCGTTACGCCGCGTTTGACAGTGGCGACTAGGTAGGTGTCAAAGGGGGCAACCGCGCCTGTCGACAGGCTGACCCATGTTCGGGCAGCGCTGAGATAGTTCATGACTGCCCCGGGTGTGGCCAAGGTGTCATCGAGGTGGGCAAGGTATGCGGCGACATCCATCTGCTTGGGGCGGCGTGGGTTGTAGGAGGTCATTCGTGCGTGTTTGAGGTACCTCCTTGTTTGTTGTATCTTGTTGCGCCAAGTTCCGGGCGCTAGTCCGGCAAATTAACGAACTCCCCAGGCTAGAGATTTCCGGCGAGGATGTCAATGTCATGTGTAACTCGGATCCGTTCGAGGTCCATGTCCTCCACGAAGCGGTCTGCCTTGCGATGGGCAACTTCGTTGAATGGGGCCCTGCTGAGGGCATCGGCGAAGGTGATCTCGACGCCGGGTTTGTGGAGGACCTGGACCTCACAGGAGCGGAGAGCGGCGAAGGACCAGATTGCTCTGGCACAAGCACAGAGGATGGGGTCCCTCCCGGCCCCAGAGTCGAGAACCATCTGGGAAGACTGGTTGTCAGTATTGACTATTATGGCATAGTCATGTGGGTTCGGGGGGGAGAGTGCATGGAGGGCCACAATGAGGTTGAGGGCCTCTAGCTGATGAATGCTGTGGTTGCCTTCCAGGAAGTTTTCTGAGTATGCCTCGGAGAGGTACCCTTTTGGTGAGTGTGCGCCTCCGGCCTTCAGGGAGGAATCGCATTCGATGATCCACTCGTGTTTGGGTGGTGGGCGGAGGAGGACCACGCCGTTTGAGGCTGCGGCATAGGTGAGGAACCAGTGGATGTCCTTTGTCATGTCGAGTGTGATGGGGTGTTTTCCGGTGTGAGGTGCATGTCGGAGGGCATCGAGTATGCGGTTCATGAATCGACGTGCTGGGCGCACACACCTGGCTACGTGTTGTAGTCGCCCGACCAGTCGCTGGAGGTCTTTCTTAGATGCCTTTGCCTGTGGGGTCCATCTGCGGCATTCGTCGATCAGGTCAGTGAGCTTAGGTGATGGGATCTTGACCGTCATGTCATCGGTGTCAACCACGAATCCGAGCCATTCGAGGGAGTGGGTCGGGGGAACACACTTCTGGGGTGAGAGGGCGAGGCCCAGGTCTGCCGCGAGCTCTAGGGCGTCGAGGTAGGCGGCGTCCGCCATTTTTTGGGTTGCTGCCACTCCGACAAAGTCGTCCAGGTAACAGAGGACGAAGTGTCCTTTGCGGCGGAGTAGGTGGACGACCGCGTTCGTGGTTCGGGCACAGGCCATGGAGGATGTGCGGCACCCGAACGGGGGGCGATGTCGAAGTATGTTAGTCCGTCAAGGGTCACTCCAAGCAGTGGGACCGACAGTGGGCAGGTTCGTAACTGTCTGTAGGCTCTGGCGAGGTCGATGGTCCAGACACACGCCCCGACCCCCAGGCGGGTGATCTCGTCCGTGAGGTCGGCGATGTTAGGGAGGGTGTATCTGGCGGGTCGGCCTTGATAGTAGCCTTTTCTAATGCCCGAGTTGACGCTCGCGCCCCTCGGGAAGCTCAGGTCGACGATGACCCGCCTCTCCTGAGTGTTCTTTTTAGGGCGGGTCATCATCGGGCTGACCTGCGCCCAGGGCGCGAAGGGTGGCTCGAGGAAGGGGCCGATGAGGGCTCCCTTGGCCGCCTCGATTTGGATATACTTCCTGACCCAGGCGAGGTGCTGGGGGGCCTCGCGGTGGTTTGCTGTGGAGGGGACAGGAGGTCCGTCCGCGGTGTAGTCAGTGGGCCACCCGTACTCCAGGAAGTCCACGAGCTGGTCGTCGTGGTATCCGGTAAGGAGGTCCCTCCAGCGGTCTATGTTGAGGTCGGATGGGACTGGGATCCGAGCTGCAATGTAGTTGGGGAGGCCTGAGCGCCTCACCTCGTCGTATGTATATCGATATATGTCGTTTTTCCATATCTGGGGTATGGAGGTAGGCCAGAATCGGTCTAGGATGTTATGAGAGTGGTGTGTGCGGAGGGTTGTAGTGGGGTGCTGCCGAGGTGAGGTCATTGTTGGTGACTTCGTCAATGTCCTCGTCGGCCGCCTCTCTTTGGTAGTAAGTGAGTAGGGCGTCGAGAGGTTCGGCCTCGTCGTTGTTCGTCCTATTGTCGTCGACGTGGTTGGTTATCGGTGACCGAGAGAACGGCTGCACACATCCGACCGTGGTGCGGGTCGGCTCGTAGCGGACTACAACAGCAGTCTGTGGTGGGTTGTCATCGACTGGTCGTTCTGTGTCAGTGATGTTCTCGGTGGTTCGTGCCGTCTGGGGCGGGTCGTGGGTGCCGTCGGATCTGAGGGGAGCTGGGAGGTGGGGGATCGGGGTGGCGTGTGGGGTGGTGTAGTCTGGGAGTGAGGTCGAGCCTGTGGTGGGGTGGGGTGTGGGGGAGGGTTGGGTGCGGTGGAGGGTGGTGATGGGGGAGGCGGGGTGGTGGGGGGTGGTGTGGGCTATGGTTGGGGTGGAGTGGTTGCTGAGATTGGGGTTGGGGGTGGGGGGGTTGGTAGGTCGGCGTGGTTGTGGTCGGGGGGGTGGGGTCGGGGGTGGGTGGGTGGGGTGTGGGTGTGGGTCGGCGTGAGGGTGGGGTGCGGGTGTCCGTCCGATGCCAGTGAGCACGTGGTCTGTGTCGGTCTGGTTTTGGTTGTGGCCGTTAGGTGGGCTGGCGGCGTGTGCGGTGGTTATGTCCGTGGTGGCGTTTGATGGTCGTGCCGCCTGAGGGCCGTCTGCCCCATTAGCGCTGCAGGGGTGTTGTGGCGGGCGGTCGGGCGTGTGAGTGCTGGGGGCAGTTTGGGGTTTAATCACCTCCGACCCGGGTTCGTGTGAGGTGCTCACCGCGTCGGTTGTGGTCACGTGGTGGGCTGGGGGCATCTGAGCGGCCATGCGTGGGGTGGGTGCAGGGGGCGCTAGCGTCCCACGTGGCGTTTTGGCGGGAGTCTGGTGTCCGTTGTCCGCGTCCCCACGCTTGATTTTGGCGGGAGCCACGTGTGCGGCGGTTCCGTGTTGTGTCGCGCGTGGGGATTTGGCAGTCTCCTGGTATGCGTTGTCTGTGTCCCCGCGCGTGGTGTTTGCATTTTTGACGTTACGCGTGTCTGGGCCCGGGTCAAGGGTGGCGTTTTGGTCAGCACGTGCCCAGCCGGTTAGTGAAAATCCGCTTTTTATTGTTCGTCGGCCTCGGTCGCGGCCGCTTTTCTCTCTAGCTGCCGCTTTTTGTTATTACAGTCTTATTCACGGTGCGGGTTGGATTTTCTGTACTTGTTAGCACACCAAGCACATACATGGGCGTACTTTTCGCTGCCTGTTCCGTGGGTGGCCGTGAATCCGCATTTGTTCCCCCAGTTCCACCTGTGGCAGGGGCGGCCGTCTGTGTCGGGTACGAACTCCGGCCTCTTATAGCGGGTGTTAGGTGCAGTTTGTTCATCCTGCCTGTGTTGGGCTCGCTGTGGTGCCTCCGATCTGGCCGTTCTCCTCTGCTCCTCTCTCCGTATGCCCGCTAGGCACGCTCCTCTCTGGAGATCTTGTATGGCTTGGTCATCGCGCCAGCCCCTAGGGAGGCGGCCGTCGTCTATCATGGCGAATGTTTTTTCCGACCATGCCAGACACGTCTCCCATTGCCACTCGGCGGCCATGGAGCAGATTTCATCTTGATGTTCTATGATGGCTTTGATCCAGTGGTTGGGGAGCCTTGGATCTTTCCTCATCCGGGCAAGGGCTGACATGTACTCGTGCCAGTTGCTCTCCCCCAATCCTACCTTTCCCTTCTTCTCATCACGGATCACGTAGGTATGGGGGAGAAACTGCCTCCTACCTCTGCTCTTTGGTCGTCCTTCGTCGTTCGTCTCTAGTATTGCGTCCACGAATTCTTTGTGTCAGCGGTCGTCGTCGCTGGACGAGTCTGAGTGGGCTCGTCGCGCCGTTCTGCTCCTGCGTGTTGCTGTGTGTTCGTCCTGTTCATCGCGTCCTCCTCTGTGCTTGCTCCTGCAGCTCCGACTTGACTCGTTGGAGGTTTCGCGCCACCCGCGACCACGTGGCGACGGGGTGCGCGGCGATTCTGTTTCGTGGCGTCTCCTCCGTTTCTTGCTTCGTGCCTCGTCCGGGGATCTGCTCAGGGTGCGGGATGTGCGTTTGGTGGTCTCCAGGGCTCTGACTCGCTCTGCCATGTCCTTAGCGTGGGCCGTCTGTTGCTGTATTGAGTCCGCGACGGATTGCCGTAGGAGTGCAATCTGACGCGCCGTGGTCCCGTCCTCAGACTCAGTGTCTTTTTGTGCTGTCGTCTGTGTTTTTGCCACTACCGACCTTGGTCTGCCGCGGAGGCAGGGGGGTCTTGGTCATTTCTGTGTCGGCGGCTTGGTCGGCGGTCTGGGCCTGAGCCGTTGCGGCGGCATGGCGTGGTGTCTTGCGTGGCGGCATTGAAGCGTTAAAGTTGGAGGGGTGTTGTCGGTGCGGCGTCTGGTGAGAAGTGGGCTGGGTGGAAGGCGCAGGGCAGTGTAGGGGCGGGGGGAGGAATGAGGTCAGAGGTGCTGGTTCCCGGTCGTGAGTGGTAGTGTCGCCATCTGCAGGATAGTGGGGAAGTAGGGAGGGGGAGCGGTGTTGCCGCCTGTAGGGAGGCGGGGCAGGTAGGGGAGGGGGAAGGGAGAGAGGAAGAAAAGGGGGGGTGAGGGGCAGCTCCGACTCGGTCCCGAATTACCCACATTACCGAAATAATATGCACATTGATCACTCAATGGCCTCAAGACCAGTGGCGAGTCCTACGGCACTGAGAAATGACATATGAATAAAATTGATTTACCAACAACAACAAAAATTCCATGATGTCACATCAGGGATGGGAAATTACATATTCTCAGCGGATTTCCGATTTTCTTTCTTGGTCACATGGGTGATTTCCCCTCATATTCGCCCTACTTAAAGCTGCATAGTCCGATAAAAGTATCAAATTTTCAAAATCAAAACAATTATCTAGATTTGATTCTACATATCTAACTTAAGATATTGATGCATTTATTAAACATTTGTTGCTCCATCGAAGGGAATACTAAAACACTTTATTAGAACTTGTTAATGTTGAAGCCTATAGTGTAAAAAGGTTTGACGTGCTTGCAAAATTAATTTAGCATGTTTACACTTCAAATATCTCCAACGTTATTCATTTTAAAATAAAAGTTACATTAAACTAAAGTAAAGTAGATTATATAATGACCAATCTAATGTATTTATCTCAGAAAATAGCAGAAAGTCAAGACCCTCGGACTATGCAACTTTAACCATTCTCGGTGTCTTTTAATTGTGCATGTTAATGTAACATGACTAATTCACAGGGCGGAGAGGAAGGGGGGCGCACAGGGGGGCGGGGCACCAAAAAACGCCCCAACCGGACCCCCTCCCCCTCCCCTACCGTAATCCGAACGAACCAACCCGACCCCAGTGGCGCCACCTACCAGGAGCCCTGGAACCCACCTGCCCAGCAACAGGAGGAGCAAACTTGAAACCGACCACTCCACCACCATCTCTTCACGAAACATAACGCCACGCAACGAAAACATGACGACGCCACGCAAATCGGCTCGCAATGCAGCAAAGAAAGCTAATAACCCCCCGAAGGGACGTGGGCGCCCCAGGACTAAGATCACGGAGCACACGGATAATACGCAAAACACGGCGAGTGCCACTGTCACAACCACCATCACAACCAGCACCTGGAGGAAGCGGGATAGGTGATGGCATCCTTGAGGCCATACAGGCCCTCATGACAAGCCAGATTAAGGATCTCAAGACGGACCTAAAAACAGACATACTCGCCACCGTGGAGGCGAGACTCAATACCAGTACGGTCTCCGACACGCGGGTGACACAACAAGGGGCACTAGCACGTGACGCGGCGGACAGTGTAGCCAGGCTTGGAGCGCTCAACCAGGCCAGCGCGGCCCCGGCCCAACTGCCTTTCCCGCCGGCCCCAACGGTCACGGGCTTGGATGCCGGCCTTCACCAACGACCCCCACCACCCCCGACCCACACAGCCACCTACAACGCGACACACTTTGACGACGCATACACTGACGATCGGGACATACTAGCGGGATACGGACAACACGCCACGCCCGACTACGCCATCCACAACACCGAACGAGCGGAAGTTATCAATGACATCCTCCTCGCAGCAGGGACAGCACTCGGCCATAAACGAGGTAAACCAAAATTTCTACCACACCTCTATGTGATACGCGGCTCTAAGCGAGAAAAGGTGGGGCTCGGTGAGGCGACATGGCCCGAGTACTGTGCGGCGTTGTTTAGGATGGGGAAGGACGCAGCAGTTCCACAAGCGTGGAAGGCGCCCATGATGGAGCACCACCACCAGCTCGTAACAATGGCGTCGACCTGGGACTGGAACACGTGCAGACAATGGTCCGAGCACGTGTTCGACATGATTGACGATGGCCGCCTCCCCTATGGGTGGGCTGACCACTACGCAATAAAGGATGTGCAAAGGGACGCCTGTGCTGTCGGCACACGATTGCACACTAAGCAAAACCCCCGCCCGGCCAGCACCGGGGCGAAGACAAACAGCTATACCCCCAGCACCACCACTACTGCCGACAACAAGCCCGAGTTTAACAGAGAGACCGATGGCAAGCCCTGCCACCTCTGGAACTGGGGGAACGACTGCGGATTCACGGCCTCCCACGGCCAGAACCCTGATCGCAGGGTCCACATATGTGCCTGGTGCGCAATCAAATATCACCGAGCAAATCCCCACCAGGAACGGGCATGCATGAACAAAAAGCGGTTCATGGACAAGAAAGCTACCCCCTCCGCCGACCCCACAACTCAACAACCCACCCAGGGTTTTTGCTAAGTGGCTCCACCCCAGCGCGGACGAGGAGCCACACAACGCCGAGACCACCAGCGGCGAGCAACGCATGGTATGTGATAGCATCAATACTGACTCTGGCACTAAAAGAAAAATCGCCCACCAACGTGCCGGCTGGAGGAAACGCCCCACTAAACCTAACATTGTGTGTTGTGAATGTGCAAGCGATGACCACTGTATCAATTGTGACAGTGATGTTGGCGATGGCTGGAGGAAACGCCCCCCTCTAAACCACACTGCCACCAATACCTCTGTAAACTATGGCGACTGTATAACATGTGTCAGTGGCCCTGGTGACGTCACCAGCAGCCACGCCCCCGGCGACACGGGAGCCCCAAGGGGCCCCGCCGGATACCACCCCCACAGCGACTACCGCGCACTCACCCCAAGCCGTGACGTAATGAGCTGCGTCTGTGTTGACATCTCCGACTGCAGCGACTGCAACAACGGCAATGGTGATGCCGACAGCAGCAGCGGCAGCAGCGTGGGCGGGGCCACCCCGCCCGCACCCGCCGGCAGCCAACACAATAAAACAGCCTGTACCATATGTCAAGCCCTTAACTACAAATGTGTCTGCCCCAGTGACCCTAGTTGCGGCATCTGGCCCCGCCCCTCCATCACCATCCAGAACTGCATCTGCGCTGACCTATCAGACTGTAGTGACTGCAATGCAGCCGTCGATCTCACTACGTGCGACGACGCTGACACCACTAGCTCATCCAGCCCCACCAGCTGCCAAGGTCGGGACCACGACACTGGCAGCGACGGCACCGGGGCCGGCAGGGCATGGATCACCCACCACAACAGCAGGAAGCGTCACCGCTCTGATTGTGCCGCCGACTGCGATGACAGCTGCACGGATAGCCCCCCTAGACACGCCCGTGACACGACAGGCGGCGCCACCAGGCAGGGTGGCGACACCACCCGCGGCCGCCCACTAGCCAATGGCCCAACACGCCCCCCTGTTGACGTCACAAAACAAGATGGAGGACATAGCAACCACAACAAGCCCCGCCCACACAGCACGGGCGGCAGCCACGACCACGCCCCCTCCACCCCCGGACACGCCCCCGCATATGACGACAGAAGCACTGACGCACACCCTCCTGGCACGGCTTGCCATGAGGTGAAGCGCCCTCGGGTCAGTAGCACCAGCACCGATGTCAGTGACCATGCCCCCAGAACTGGAGATAGCGACGCAGCCGACTACAATACTCTCCCGCTACTCACCCCGGCACGGTACCGTGACACCCTCGACACCATATGGCCCCACCCAGTCGAGGACCAGTGGACACACCATAAGAAATACCACGACACATACATCCGCGTTCGCCGGATGGCCGTCCCCAACTACATGGGTGCCAGGATACCGGTCGCCTCCGGACTAAACATCCCTGAATGGAGGAGGATGCTCACTGACTACCATGACCGCGAAACAGTCGACTACCTCTTATACGGCTGGCCAGCCGACTATGTCGCCGACACGGCCCCCACACCATCTGCAACGAACCACACTAGTGATCCTGCACAGCTCGATGCTATACGAAGGTACATTGAGACTGAGAGGGGCCATGGAGCCCTCCTCGGCCCCTTCGACAAACCCCCCTTCTCCCCCTGGAACCAGGTCAGCCCAATCATGACCCGCCCAAAAAAGAACACTCCAGAAAGGCGCGTCATTGTCGACCTCAGCTGGCCCAGGGGGGGCAGCGTCAACTCCGGCATCAAGAGGGGCCACTACCAGGGCCGCCCCTGCACCTACACCTTACCCAACATCATGGACGCAGCGGACGAGGTGGCCCGGATTGGGAGGGGCAGCTACATATGGGGGGCCGACCTAGCAAGGGCATACAGACAGCTCCGCGCCTGCCCTCTCTCGGCCCCCCTCCTTGGCATTGCCATAGACGGCCAGTACTACACCGACGTGGCACCACCATTCGGCTGCCGCACCTCCTCTATGGCGTGCGCCAGGACCACTAACGCGGTAGTACACCTCCTAAGAAAAAACGGCCACTTCGTCCACTGCTACCTTGATGACTTTGTGGGCGTGGCACCCACGAAGCACGAACCCGAAAGGGCATACACCGACTGCATCAATATAACGGCCCAGCTCGGCCTCGCCCTCTCACCCTCCAAGTGCACGCCACCCACCAAGGTCATGGAGTGGCTCGGATTCCACATAGACATCATGAAGATGCAGGTCACCATCCCGGAGGAAAAGCTCACAGATGTCCTCACCGAGTGCAAGAACTGGACGGCACCCAGGCGCGCGACCAGAAAAGACCTACAGAAGCTGGTAGGCCAACTCCAGCATGTTGCCAAGTGTGTCACCCCTGCCAGGCGGTTCATGGCGAGGATACACGACGCCCTCAGGAAGGCCCCCTTTACAGGGCACCACCAAGTTCCCAGCGAGCTACAGGACGACATCCGCTGGTTCCTCCAGTTCGCAGAACGCTCTAACGGGATAGTCCTCCTCCCAAGCGACCCCAAGCTCCCCTGGGTCATCGAGTGCGACTCCTCCCTCACGGGGGGCGGGGCACACTCACCCACAACCTACTACGGGCCCTAGCCCCGCCCAACCCACACAAGTTCCGTATAACAGTGAACACCGACAACGCTGCGAGTCAACATGTACTCAGCACTGGCACTGGCCGCGACAACACACTCGCAGCATGCGCACGTGAGATATGGCTCTTCGCTGCCACCAACTCATGCGAGATCGACATAATCCACAAGCCTGGCAAAGACCTAATACTGGCCGACGCACTGAGCAGGCGCGCTAACGACCACAGAGCTCGGGCCACCGCCACCGCCCTATGCACCAGCCGCGCCCTCACTGAAATCACCGTTGAATTTGATAATGTATTTACCACGGGCCTCTAGGTAACCTGGGAAGCTCACCACTTATTTGCCGCTCTCTCCCCAGGTTACACGGACGAACAGCATGAACGAATCCTCCAGGTCTACTACACAGGGCTGACCGCAGGGACCTGGAAGAACAAGTCAGCCCAGGCGAGGCGATACCTGGGGTTCACTGCAAGACAGCGCAACGACCCCCTCGCACCTACACAGTACGACCTCCTAGCGTACATACTAGACCTCAAAGAGACGCTAGCAACACCGGGGGCCATACTCAACTACTTAAGCGGCGCCAAGACCTGGGTCCAGATGCTCGGAGGGGACATCTCGGCATTCAACACATACCCAGTTAGCTTGATGAAGCGAGGTGTCCAGCGACTCGCGACACACACGCCAAGACAGGCCTCACCCCTCAAGACCTAAGGCGAACCATCTACTACCTCTCCACAGCCGGCCCCACAGCACGGGTACTCACAGCAGCTCTCCTCATAGGGTACCACACCCTCCTCAGGCAGGGGAACCTGCTGCACACGGGCGCTCGTGACGACCCGGGCCACACTCTCCTCGCTAGGGACGTCGTCCCTGGCCCCTCGGGGCTCACAATCACTGTCCGCACCACTAAGACTAGGTGGCGGCCGGGTCAGGCATACCGGGTGTTAGTTCCCAGCATACCCGGATCTTCCTACTGCCCCGCCTCGGCTTGGGCAGCCTACGCAGCATACCAACGGCCACGCCCCCTCAGCCCCGCCTTCCTGGCATCCGGGGGAGGCCCCCTCCTCCCAGCAGCGCTTCTGGGCGGGCTCAGGCTGGCGCTCGCGGCAACTGGAAATCCTGAGGCCATGCACTACACCCTCCACAGCCTCAGGAGGGGAGGGGCCCAGGCCTGTGCGGCATCGGGCGCATCCCTAGGAGAAATCATGGAGCTGGGGTCATGGACCTCAGCCTCCGTCCACTCCTACGTCCCCCGGGCACATCATATCTGGCCCCCGAACCCTCTCCATGCTATTTGGTTGAGGGTTCGGTCCCCAGCCTACCCATCATCACGGCTTGGACTCACGGGGGACACCCCACACAAAAATGGAACTAACACCCCACACCTGACCTGTAACGAAAGTGAACCCATTGTAAACCTGAAGTAATAAAGATCCATCTTATACCCTACCATTTCCCTCCGCCTTAGTGAATTGTGCATGTTAACGTAACATGACTAATTCACAGGGCGGAGAGGAGGGGGGGCGCAGAGGGGGCGGGGCACCAAGAAACGCCCCGACCGGACCCCTCCCCCTCCCCTACCGTAATCCGAACGAACCAACCCGACCCCAGTGGCGCCACCTACCAGGAGCCCTGGAACCCACCTGCCCAGCAACAGGAGGAGCAAACTTGAAACTCCCGCCAGAACCATCACATGACCCGTTTCGAACCCAACTGCCTCCACGGCCACAACTCCTCCAGCACCCGAACCGACCACTCCACCACCATCTTTTCACCCACCCACCCACACCTCAAAGGACATAAGGAAGGGTTGAGGGTTCGGTCCCCAGCCTACCCATCATCACGGCTTGGACTCACGGGGGACACCCCACACAAAAATGGAACTAACACCCCACACCTGACCTGTAACGAAAGTGAACCCATTGTAAACCTGAAGTAATAAAGATCCATCTTATACCCTACCATTTCCCTCCGCCTTAGTGAATTATACTTTAAAAATCATGTATAACTGTAAATAACTATGCCACCCATGCCAAAAAGACCAGTGGCGAGTGCTACGGCACTGAGAAATGACATGAATAAAATCTATTTACCAACAACAAATCCATGATGTCATACTAGTGATGAGAAATTTCGCATTTTAAGCGGATTTCCGATTTTCGTCTAGGTCGTATGGGTGATTTCCCCTCACATTTCTCCTACTTAATCAACAAATGTAATTTAAGAAAATGTTTATTAAAAAAACAAAGTTGTTTCTCCCCTTTGAAAAAAGTTGTTTCCTTTTGCAGGCAAGCCAACAAAGTAGGGTCAGTAGATAGGATTTGATTTGATTAAATTAGTTATTTTACCTTGAATTCATACCATGATGTCATTTGACTTAACCCTTGTAATTTATCAGAATGTTTTTATTGAAGCAAAAAACAATTATGATCGGCAACTTTTCAGGGTCAATACAACCGAAAACAACATTTTTGGGGACCTTACATAATATATAGTGATGATAGGGGAATCGATTCTTGTGTAATACAAACGACTTGTCGTGCAATAACCACCAAAATAGCATTTGAATACTATTTAATTTAAGTTCATTAATAGTAAATAAATAGCTTTGGCAACTCTGTTCGATAATTCACGACGAGACAAAGAGTGATATAATAACGCTTTTATTCGCAGTAACCGAACAGAAAATGGCCGAGTTCAGTTCAGATGTGAACTTCAGGCACTCAACCCTCCGAATGAAACAGTCCTTTGTAAGTTAGTTGGGGTGGGTGGTGGCAAAAAACTGGTGATTGGCCTGACCTCACGGGTTCATGTCCAGGTAGCAGGTGATTTGATTTGAAACCAGGAGGCGGTTATGATGTCAGAGAGCCTGGAGGAGCAAATCTGTGCTAGGTGGTGACACGGTCGAGAGGTTTGGGTTAAAGTCAGATGGGCGCCCAGGGGTTAAGTTATAATGGATGGTGGCAGTAGTTTGACTATAGCATGCGGTGTTTGTTCGAACGATTCTTTTCCGCGCTGTGAATTATCAATGTTGCAGAGTAACGTAAAATTCTTTAAGACCCATTGTATCTGCATAGATCGTCTCCTCTGGGTGAGCCGGACTTAGCTGAGGCGGTAGAGTGTCCACCTGTGAAGGTGTGGGTCATTCTATCGATCCTGCTCTGTGGACCCAATTGAAGTTTGGGCTATTTTCCGTTCCAACCAGTGATGCATGACCGGTTCATCAAAGGCTGTGGTATGTGCTGTCCTGTCTGTGGGAAAGTGCATGTGAAAGACCTCTTGCTGCTTATCAGAAAGAGTAGCGTATGTGGGTTTCCTCCAAAGAAAAAATGTCAGAATGACCATATGTTTGAGGTCCAATAGCCAGATGATAAAAATCAATGTGCTCTAGAGGCGTCGTTAAATAAAACGTCTCCTGTGGTATTAAGACAAGTAAATCAGTACACAAACCTAAATGTGACTCTGTGTTTGCAGGACAAGCCAGGGGTATGTTACACCGCTGTGCCCCTGGTGACCCTGGGCATTATCTCCCTGATTATTGGTCACGTGTTCTTATCCGTGTATGGCATGGCCATCGACACTATCTTCCTGTGCTTCTGTGAGGACCTTGAAAGAAATGACGGAATAACGAAGCCATACTCAATGAGCAAGGGCCTTATGGTGAGCCAACTAATCCACTGAGGGTGTCATTCAAAGTTTTCAACATTTTCACAATCGTGCAAAGCATGCTACTTTTTCAGACCCCCTCCTTTCAAAGTAGTGCACATCAACATTTTAATACAGGTCATAAAATAAAGTACAGTAAAACCTCTCAAACCGACCCCCTCCACAGATCGACCATTCCCCTATATCGATCGCTTTATTTGGGTCCAAAACGATCGCCCATACAATACCATTGTGTACAAATCTTTCAGTTGTGATAGCCGAGCTTGGAATCATATCAATATCTCGGGTGATGGAGTTGGGGACCATTGTTATGTAATAGTGATGCAATGTGTGCCCACTCGCTGTGTGACATAAATAACTATGTGTAAATGTTATGACACACGGTGACCGGGATTGCGGTATGATGTCCGGATATTAAGATACTGTTAGTAATTACAGAAATGTTCCCTCCATACACCAGGAAGAGTGCAAATGGAGAGGGGCATATATTATTGTTTACTCTAACTGTATGACGACTACTTGTTACCACGGGACTGCTGGGTAAGACCACCCAGCGATTCTGCGTACATTAGGGAAACCACCTGCCCTGGGGTTGAGTGACAGGTGACCCCTCTGGGGTGCCACCCCTACCAGGCTGCAGAGGTGTCTGATTGGCTGGCTGTGTGAGCCCAGTCACCCTTGTACTCCTTGCACTTGCTGGACAGACCACACACTCACTCTAGAGATACCAAAAGAAGCAGTTCACCACTGAGCTATGTGTAACATCCATAGGGTTTAGGTTCAATGGGCTGTAGACACTGATTTTGTCGGAACAAGCAGAAGCTATGTGGGTCTGCGTAGCAGCTTGTAATTGAGTCAGGGTGGCAGGTCACAAGTAGGTGAACAAGAGTTGTAGCAATGAAGCTCAACCTTATCACTGTCAATCTTACGTGACTTGTCCCCCTTTCTTTCTTATGAGTTGTGTTTTGGTAGACTGGCAGACAGTTGCCAGAATCCTCCTGATAGTAGTGAGTATAAGAGGAATAACTGCGACGGCCAGCAGTAAGCTCCCTAAGCCGACCACCTCCCCAAATGAACCTCTTAAAGTCGCTCCCATGGTGTGTCGAGTTAGAAAGGTTTGACTGTATGCTGACAAAAATAGACATTTTATTCAGCGTAAAAGTCATGCTTGATTGACACCCCTCCGTGTTGTACACTTTGCACAATCATGAAAATGATTATAACTTTGTATGACATGAACCCTTACCTTCTATTGCTTTCAGGAAAGATTCCTTTAATTTCCTTTCACCACAAGTCACATAATTCTTGTTGTCATCGCTTAGCAAAGTTTGTCTTATTTTTGTCTGTGTTCTCCCTTGCCTTCTTCTGTTGAGCCTTGTTCTTTGCTCCCGGCTTGATATGACCGTAAATGTTGCCAGGACGTAAAACCCCAACAAGCGAGCTGTTCTTTGGTCACAATAATCTGAGTCTTCAGAATTGTTTTTAGGAGTTTTCAAAATTAATTTTTACATGACTAAGACAAAGACAGTGTAGGAATAGTAAAGTACCTTAATCAAATTAACATGTTGCTCTCTGACTTTTTCTGCATCACATTTCCGATCACTGGGATTGAAGTGGTTCTTGAGTCTTCTATTGACCTTTTGCTGTAAATAAACAGACAAATTCACTTTGTTTGTAATAATGTTAGTCTTCAGAGGTTCCAGGAGTTCTCAAAATCAAAATTGACATGACTATATGATTGATTGATTGGTGGTTTCTTTACGCCGCGTCGGCAGCATAGGCCATATTCATGGCGAGAATTGTTTAAGACAAGTCAGTGTAGTAATATACTACAAATAGTAAATGAATCAAATTAATGTGTTGCCATCGCTGATTTTCGATCATCAGATTTCCAAGTACAAAGATTGAAGAGTTACTTTATTACATATTACGTTTGTAGGCTAGACCCGGAATGGCATAAATATGAGTATTTCCCTTGTTTGCAACACCATCAATGACACTAGCATAGAATAAGTATGCAGCCTTTACAAAGCAGGGAAGAAAGATCTCCGCGATTTCGCGGATTTCCGCGATTTTTAACGTACTGCAAATCCGCAGCACTTTCAATATTGTCAGATTATGCGTATCTGTTGTTCAAATGCCACAGCACTATCAGCGTATACCAATATGTATGAAACCTCACTTCCGGGAATTTTCCGCGATTCCCTTACAGTGCTAAGCCTATGGGAGAATATTCGCGTTTTCGCGGAAATTCGACGCCTGTTTAAAGATAACTTAACCGTAGGCATAGATTTCCGCTTTTTCCCCCCGGAGACTACTTTTATGCCTGACTGTTACATAATCCGATGGTTTTGAATTCCTGCCAAATTATTTAGATAAATATCTTTGGTTAAGCATTATAACCTTCATTTTAAAGGGTTAACTTTGCAGAGGTTTGAAGTCAAACTACGCAAAATTAATTGTGGCATGCACATAGAGATGCTGGACATCATAGGCTTGAGAAGTGACAGGGTCTGTTAAATTGACCTTTAATGGGCACTGCTGTTTAAAGTGGCATAGTCAGAGAGTTTTGAGTTTTTGTCATTTTCTGAGATAAATAGAATAGATCGGTATAATCTACTTCATTTTAGTTTGAAGTAAATTTAATTTTAAACGGCTAACTTTGGAGATATTTGAAGTGAAAACATGTCAAAGTAATTTTGACAAAAACATCAAACTCTGACACCATTGGCTTTAGCAGTAACAGGTTCTATTAAATTGACTCAGTATGCTCTTCAGTGCAGCAACAAATACTTAATTCTATTATCTAAAGTTGGAGATGTAGAATCAAAAGTGTTTTGGTTGTTTAAATTGGAAACTCTCATCGGACCATGCAGTTGGATAAAACTGGATCAACATTTAAATAAGGGTTTATGTTTCGAAAGGTTCAAAGGTTTCAATGAACTATTCAGTTGTAAAGAATAATGGCTCAGCATGGCCTAGGCGTACTATAGGAATCATCTTTTTGTGGGGAAATTACATAATTGGACCGCATGAGGGGTCTGAGGCAGTCCATTAACCTTTTCTTTTTTTTCCAAATTTTTTCCAATTTTTATTCCAGTTGAATAACATCTTTTTTCAGCACCGAGGCGCTGGTCTTCCGGCCTTAACAGTTATAGTGCATATGAACTATTTATTGATGAGATGATGAGATGGTATGAACAATATAGACAATATTAGGTTAAAAAGTGGGGATCTTATTTTGTACATGTTTGTAGACTGGAGAATAGCCATTTACCTTTAGACGATATCAGTGACTTGATGATCATACCTGTGAGGAGACATTAATATAATGGGCATGACTTGCTGATACAGGTAGTCGGGGATTTTGGATTATGCAAATAATGGTTTCACAACTCATTTAAATTGTCTTGGTGAACTATAGCTTTGTCGGTAGTATATGTTTTATTGGTTTAGTCAGGTGCTATAGGCTGGTGGGTATATTTTGGTAGTTGTTATTTCTTTTACTCTTTTTGCCAGGGGGGATTTCAGAGAGGGAAGGGAGTGTTTTGGGACTATGTATTTATTTTGGTTCTCAACTTTTGTGGTCTATCCAGGTAGGTCTATTAATGTATGTCTATGTTGGGTACTCAACCTTTAATCTAGATTTAAATTGCAGGTAGGTTGTTGCATTCCTGGTTTTGGCAGAACGTTTGTTCCAGAGTTGGCTTCCCTGATAAATAGGTGCTCTTTTGAGTTTGTTAGTCCTTGGATAGGGAATTTTCAAGAGGTTGCCATCTGCTGCTCTAGTATTGTGAATACTTGTGTTGGTATATATTGTGTCTTGGGCTCTATTGTAGGCTTACATGAGTCCTAAGAGATGCCTTTTGCGCCTTGTCTCTAGTTTGTCCATTCCAGCTTTAGCATGTAGTTCTTCTGTGTGCAGATTTTGGCCTTTGTAAACTGTCCTGAGTGCCCTATTTTGTACTGTTTGAAGCTTTCCTTGTTGCTGTTTTGTGAGTAGTTCATATATTAGGTCTTTATAATCAATTATTGGGAGGATCATTGTTTTGTACATAAGAAGAGCTGTTTTTTCACTTATAAAACCCCTGATTTTTCTGAAGGTGTTCAGTTTCCTTGCCAGAGACTGATTTAATCTACTTAGTTGTTTATTCCTATTTAGGGTTCCATCCAGTTCAGTTCACAAATATTTGTAGGTCTCTACCTCCATTAGTGTTTCATTCTCAATCTTTATTTGGACTTCTGGGGCTTTGTCCTTCTTGTTCTTGGTGCCATAGATAACATATTCAGTTTTGATTATATTGAGAGTTAATTAGTTTTCATTTGTCAATTCTGCTTCTTTTGCTAAGTTACTGTTTGATACCAGTTGGACTGCATCATCAGCAAATAGAATGCATTTTGTTTGCCTCAGTTCTTGGGGTAAGTCGTTTATGAACAGAAGGAATAGAAGGGGGCCCAGTGTTGATCCCTGTGGTACCCCAGTTTTTACTTGTCTTAAGGTTGACTCAATGCCATTTAGTTTGGTACTTTGCTTTCGATTGGAAACATAGTTTGTCAGAAAGGCTACTGTCTTTGGACCCAACCCACTCTTGACAACCTTCTGCAACAGGATTTTATGATCTATAGTGTCAAATGTTAAAAAAAAATCAATATACACTGCTATTGTAAGTTTTCCAGAATCCATCGCACTGAGAAGCACATCAAGGAGTGTTGAGAGTGCTTTGGTTGTGGACCTGCCTTTCCTGAAGCCATTTTGTTCATCTGCTAGGTAGTTTGTTGCTTCAAAAAATGTTTTTATTTGATCATGAATGAGTCGCTCAACTATTTGACCAGTTATGGGTAGAAGAGAAATTGGTCTGAGGTCATTGCAGGTTTTAGGGTTACTGACTTTTGGGATAGGTACAACTGTAGCAATTTTCCAATCATCTGGGAAAATACCTGTTTCAATTGATAGGTTTACTATTTGGGTGAATTCTTTGATTAATATAGTTATTGAATCAATTAGTATCCTTGAGCTGAGATCTTTAAGTCCTGATGATTTTTATTCAGACACGCCCTTAATCTTTTTAAGTACGTCTTCCTTAGTTACCACCCTCATCTCATATGTGACTGCATTTGGCTTTTCTATGTTAACTTTATCTTTTTCTGGTATATTGCCTAGTTTATCTGCTAACTTCTCCCCTATCTCTATGAAGTAGAGATAGGGGAGAAGTTATTTATCTATTCAGGTGTTTCTTGGGTTGTTAATTTGTCCCCTGTTAACTGATCCACTAAGCTCGAGATAGTTGGGGTGGTTTCCGGGGCTATGCTCTGTATGACTATCCAAAATCTCCCGGCATCTTCTTTATTTCATAGCACTTCATACTGTATGCATCTAGCTTTTGCATTCCTGACTGCAGAATTGGCTCTATTCTTGATTTGGGTTGCTAAGAATTTGTCGTCAGGTAGATTTGTTTGCTCTGATTTTTCTTTAAAGTAGTCTCTATCTTTTTGTAACTCAAGAATTTCATTGCTAAGCCCTTCTGGTCGACTATCTTTCACATTGTAATTTCTGAGTGGTGCATGTTGGTCTGCTGCTTTAGTTATTATTTGTCTGAGTGACTGCCAACATATATTTGGATCCTGGTTGGCAAAGAGGGGTTCAGTATTTTCTTTTAGTAAGGTTTCACTAAATTTCTCTATTTGATAGTTCCTATAGCTTCTTCCCCAGAATTCTATTAATTTCCTAGCATCTTTATTTTTTTTCTTAATTATGTAAATTGGCTTGTGGTCACTAACTCCAGTGTTTTTGCAATACTTCATGTTTGTGAATGCTATGTCAATTTTTCTGTTTGTTTCAATTGTTATTCTTGTACCTGATGTAATGACCTGTATAAGTGCTAAGGTTGTTGCAAATTGTCTTATTTTGTTGGCTGTTATTGAGGTTTTCTTTGCAACATCAGCATTGAAGTCTCCTATGAGAACCAATTCAAATTTGTCTGTGTCTGGTATTTCCTCCAGGATCAATATTATTTGTTCAAGTGCTGAGTCCAAGTTTCCATTTGGTGGCCTGTATATATTTCCTAGGAGTATTTTCTTACAATAGTCCCTTTCTATTATGACCCACTGCATCTCTATATTTGTATTTGAGTGATTATGTTTTACGAATGTATCAGTATCTATGTTGAGCCCTTCTTTATAGTAGATTCCCAGCCCTCCACCAGCCTTAGTTTGGCCATTTGCCTGTTTTGTTTGGTGATCAGATCTGGTTAGTTGGTACCCTTTGACAGATGTTAATATATGTTCTGTGGTTGAGTTCAGCCAGGTTTCTGACATTGATAATACATCAAAACCTGAATTAGGTAGATCAATTCGTAATGTTTCAATTTTGTTGGTTAGACTTCTAATATTTAGATGTCCTATTTTGAATCCTGGTAGACCTTTGATGCCATTTCCTGTGTCCCTTCACTAGTGCCCTTCCCAGACCTCCCCGAGAACTCCCCCTCTCAAATGTTGTTAGCATCAGTGCTGATGGTATGCCGTTTAGCGAAGTGTGTCTGAGTGTGTGTGATTCAATAAAGGGGTGTCTAATAACCCTTCTTGGTTGGGTAAAGTGATGATGAATTTCATCAAAAATGTTGAGGCTGCATGAACATTTGCTGTATCTTAAGTAGAGAGCAATATTATGTGGCTACTGGGTGATTTGGAAGGTGAATAGTTAAGTAAAAGGTGAATGGTAAAGGTGTTATTTGGCTTGTTCCTACCTCTACCATGCAGAGTGATGGTGGGACTTATGCATAGTAGTCTGGGGTGTTTGAGGTAGTTGCCTGCAGTGCACTGGATTATCTTGCCTAAAGGTTGACTGGTTAGAGGTGTTAAGGTGTGATTGTTTATGACAGGATGAATATGTATGACAACAGCATGATGATTCATTTTGACACATATACAGAGAGTTGTGTAATGATTACTATCAACATCCCTTATATCAACAAATATATTTCAGTCATGTTCCATTATTAAAATATGGTTGATCCTTGATCTTGAATTAACCTAAATATAACAATTTTCTAAATATAACCATGTGCTTTACGGAATATGAGTTGGATGTGTAGCAGCGAACAATCAGCTTAAATGTTAACTACATAGAATTTCAATCTTATATTTCCAAAGTCTGTTATTGTAGGCTGGATGGACTGTTGACACTGTCCATATAGGTATTGTCTTGTTGCTTTGGTTAAATTGTTTATTTGTCAGTTTATTGCTAGGATTGTGTCATTCAGGCATGTTTGGGTAGTGTACAGTTTTAGACTGGCAATAGGTTTCATATTCATTGGATGTCAGGTGTCATTTATGTGCACATTTGTCCATTGTGAGTGCATGATTTCTGGAGTCTGGTGCAAATTATGATTCCTCATCAGATGTCTAAGAAGATCTGTTGCGTGCAGCAGTTGTGTTCTTGTGCTCATCCTTTAGCTTTGCCCGTAGCAACTCCAGTACTTGACCTAGCTTGTTCTCACCCCGGTAGGTCTTCTCCTTCACTGCCTTATTGTGGATAGCTACTCCTATACGATAGAATGTATTGCTTGTAGCCTCATTAAATTGTCTGAACTTTTCCTCCACAATTTTCGTCAGGATGCGTTCCCGTTTAGCACGCCATTCTGGATTTTCCTCAATGCGGTCTCCTAGTGGTTTGGCCTCTTGTGATATGACAGCTGTCAATACCTCTTTTAGACAGTAATCACGGCCATGTTCAACACATTTAGTAGCTTGCAACATGTGTTCACAGGTCATGTAAATGGTGTCATTTACTACAATTGGTGCCGGGTAGAAGTTTGATAGGTATGAGTGTTGGGAGTGAAAATAGAGTTCTCCATTTACCTCAATTGTCTTCGATTCCTGAAGTGAGCAGCCCTGTGGTAGGTTCTTAGGTTCTGAATGCTTTATCTTAGTACCGTTTATGATGACTCCATCACTATGAACTTTCACATCATGTCCCAACTCCGGTGCTCGGATTGCTACTGACCAAAACTCTTCCCGTGCTCACCTAGTGTCTCCAGTAATGTCATCATTTAGGTATATCCCTTTGTAGTCATTTGAGTTTTCTTCTGTTGAAGTACACACTATTGCGATCCTTGACTGCCTTGAACACTACTAGGATTGGCCTAGGTTTGTTGTAGTTTGCCCGTCCATTCTGAAGCTTCCCCAGCCTTGTTGTGTACTCAATGTCTGCGTGTTTCACACCATGTGCACCAACAAATTCTGCTAAATTCACAACATATTGTCGTAAATCTTCAGTGTTGTCTTCTGGTTTGCCATCAATTTTCATGTTACTCATGCTTTGTTTGTTTTCTAACTCATTTATCCGTGATGATTTTCATTTGTTTTCTTTTTCCATTATGATCACCTGATTTTCCATGATCTGAAGTTTCCTTTTATTAGCAGTCTGTTGTTCATGTACAACTGCCGGTTCCACAGTTAATCTTCTGATGTCATTTGTAGTTGATTTGCCTCAATCTCTCAGTGTTGTATTTAGCTGTTCAATCTGTGAGGGTAGTTTATTTAGTTCTTTCTCAGATACCATAACCATCTTTTCCTTTTCATTAGAAGGGTGCATGTCAGTTGTGGATGCAATGTCAGAGGGTTTGTTTACATGTTCATCCCACTCACTTGGTTCTATGTCTGCTGGCGTCGAGTTAGCAGGCATGATAGCTGTAGCTAGGCCAGTTTGACCATTGCGATTTCCACCTTTCCTCCTTTTCTCACCCACCACTGGTGATTTCTGTGACATGTTTGTTTGGTTTCTACTTCTGTTGGTTGGTATGTAGTTTTTTAAAGGGGGTATCTAGTTCTAGGAAAGTTTATATTCACCTCTGTCTTCAATCTAGATCTCTCTCTTTGCTGTTTGTATCATTTTCTGTGATTAAAATATACTGCCTTCAAAACGATGTGTTATCCACACGTCATATCATACTTACTCACTTTCGGTGACTTCTGTTGCATTTTTTCAGATATATTTGCCTTCCTGGTTAGTTCAGCTGTCCGAAAAGACTTGTTCACTGACTGATATAATTGGTTTCCTGGCAGTGAAATAATTATCTTTGATTGACTTGTTCACTGACGATAGTTCAGCTGTTCTAAAAGACTTGTTCACTGACTGATATAATTGGTTTCCTGGCAGTGGAATAATTATATTTGAATGACTTGTTCACTAACGTTAGTTCAGCTGTTCTAAAAGACTTGTTCGCTGACTGATATAATTGGTTTCTTGGCAGTGGAATAATTATCTTTGATTGACTTGTTGCCTGACCTTGTTCTTCAGCTGTCCTTTGTTCACTGAGTAGTTTCAGATATGACTGTGATTCACTTCTTTATTTTATTGTTACAGGAATGTATAACAAATACATCAGGATCACTCGAGGCTGCGAAGAAACCAAGGATTGTGCAGGTAGCTGGAACTGAGAACAAAGCTACAGTCATATCCACAACCACCGGTGCTGCCACCTAACGGCAGTAGACCGACTGAGCAAACAGCCGTCAGTAAGCAGACATGCTTAGTAGGGCTTTTGTAGATAACCATTCTCTGAAAGTGTGACATGGAAACCGAAAGTGAAAACCTTCCAAATAATAGCAGAAGCCATATTTGTATGAAGGGTTACATGTTGTGCATATGTCTGAGTTAAAAAAAAGAAGCTGTTTTTTATTTTGAGCTTATCCAAATTGAACGAAAGGTTGATTGATATCACTCATGTAACATGGAAATTAAGCAGACACCCAGGACATAATTTTGACATACACAACAAATCCAAACACTTTTTGATTTAGAATTTTAACAAATTGAGCAATAAGTTAATATCACTTGTATAACATAGAAATCAAACACATCCAGATAATCATTTTAACATACATAACAAATTTAAACGAGATTTGATTGATTACAGTTAAGCAAAACAGATTATGAAAAAGTGTAGAAAAAGGTTTGGGTAAATACATGGTGTCGATGTATACATCATCACATTTCCACTTTAACATGAAATCATGCAAGCATACCTTTGATACATTTTGTGGGATATATTAAAAGTAGTATTGCTAACATACTAAACACACAGAGGCAGCTTTAATTATTTGACTTGCTACGAAACAAAGAAAGAATAATTTATTACCATCACAATGTCAAAGCAAAATATGTGGTGCCCAGTTTCAGAGAATGACCCAAATATAACAAATTTCAATAATCCAAGACTAATTTGGACGAAGGTGGGTGGATCTAGATAATGAATGCACTCCCTGCAAAGATGCCTATTACTATGCCCGCCAAGTTTGAATGTTAAAGCCCCTGTCACACCTCGCCGGATTGAGCAACGGACAGAATTGTCTAGTCTGGTGGTGTTCGAGCGTGATAAGTATCAAAATGTATTAAAGTGTGTCAAAATGTTGCGATATCGAGTCAAAGGCAGCCGGACGAACGGACATGAAACGGACATGAACGGATAGCCAACGGACGAAACAAACTCAAACCGGACAAGAACCGTAGACGTCAATCCGGCGGCATCTGTTCCAAGTTTTGTGCATGTTCAAAACTTCTAAAGGATCGGGCCGGATATCAACGTATATGTAACGGATATGCAACGGACACAAACCGGACTTTGCCGGATATCAACAGACTTTGTTCAGGTTCTTTCCGTTTCCTCAATCCAGTGAGGTGTGACAGGGGCTTTAGTCATGGTCTGAGAACATGGTTACAGCCACATTGTAAGTTTTTTTTTACTTCCCTTTCCTAATGTGGCTGCCAAATCTTTACAGATTAAAGTGGATGTTAGTTAGTATAAAATATAAATCAGTCTATATAAGTCCAGCATATGAATGTGGAGAAGTAAGTTCCTATAGCTACATTGCTGTAATATACAAGTGGAATAAAATATATAAGTGCATGCAATAACACAGACACAGACACATAATCACTGGTGAACACTTGAAGGGCCTATTGGTGACAGCCAGCCATTCCAGTCTTTAATCATCTCCAAAACTCATACAGATATGCAAATGAGGTAAATGATGTCATCGGCCACATAGAATATTATTATTTTACTGTTTATTGCTGCCATCTTGGTGTTCTAGAAAATAACTACTAATTTGATGGAAATGTGTACAGCTTAGGTTCTCCAACACTTTCTCAAATTCTTGCTGAAAACATTATTCTTGGAACCGGATCAGACATTACTATCATATCTGATTTGCTCAATAACAGATCCGATATACATTAAACATTACTATTATTTTAGAAGGTCCGCTAGACTTTATTGATGGTATGTCTCTGACGTGCCGTCATTGAAGCCTCGCCTCGCAACAAATTTTTTTTTTTACAGGACTACTTTCAGCTTTTTTTTAACCTTGACACGGAGAGGGGAGCGTAGTAATACACTGCGTTTTTTTTGTTTTTTTTACTATTTCTTCTACTTTACAGACATATCTATACTTGGATTCAATTCTGCTAAATCTTTTCTACCACCGCATACAACAGCAGCTTGAAGATGCCGCTCACACGCGCAAAGGAGGAACTCTTGCATGATGAGTTTCAACATCGGTTTCAAGGTCAGTGTACACTGGGAAATTATTCTGCTGAAACGGGAGCGTTAGAAGCATGGTCTAAATTTATGCCACTTAGGCTAGACATTCTTAAAGAGGAAAATGAAGAGCATTTGTCAGATCTTAGGGACAGGACAGAATTACGGGAGGATAGAGAAGAACGTAGACAGAGAGCGGTACGAAGTAGATCATTAAAAGCATACAGCAAGTCTGTTCCCCTACTAGACGGGTCAGACAGAGGGGCATTACGTAATTGGATTGATTTGATCGAACATATCAGGACTCTTGCAGATGTTTCAGACCTAGACATTATTTGCTTTGCTTTGTCAAATGCAACAGGAATGCTGCAAAAGGTTCTTTTCACCGCTTTTCAGCATGAAAATGCTAGGTCCTGGAAAGAAATTAAGGAAGTGATAGCATGTACTCTTTTGACAGTGAATGAACATAGACATTTAAAAGGGGTAGTGATGGCTATGAAGCAAGAAGAAGGGGAAACAGTAGCTGCATACTGTCAGCGGTTTAAGACTGCTGCAACTAACGGTTTTTGGCACTGATACCTTTGATATACTCCTTTCGAGATTTGTTGACTCCTTACTTGATGATAATACCATGTTGTATGTATAAATCGACGACCAAAAACTCTTGAAGAAGCCTTCGAAATGTCTATTCTCAGTGATAAGTCTGTTATTAGGCAGCAGAGACATGCTAAATCACGTCTTGGTAATTTAGCTATTTGTGAACAAATGGATAGTCTAAATGGTACTTCTTTGGATTTTTCCAAGTCTTTCTTCTCACAGAGGTTCTGAATCCTCTGGTTCAGATTAGTCAGGTCCTGAAGACTATTCAAGGTGAGATTAAATCTCTTAGGAAGTGCATAGGTAACTTGTCGTTAGGCAGTGGTGTTTCTGAGCATTCAGCGATTCACGCTCTGAACGCTGCGACACCTTCTCGTCTCAGTTCTTACAATCAAGGCGTACATGGTGGATTGCCTCACATAAACCTTGGGCAGTCGGTCGGGGTAGAAAATGCAGCTGTAATTAGGCACACTCCAGTCGCACAGCACATGGCGGGGCATGCTCTGTGAAAGCAACAGCAGGGGAACAATGGACATTTTTCACCCATTGTGCAGATGCAGAGATTACCTGTAGGTACGACTCACGCATACCCGCAGTCGCGGAAAAGCAATGCTTTGAAGCAAAGAAAGCCTAGTACAGTGCCAAAGTGTACAATATCTTGTTACTTATGTAATGAAGCACACATAATGCACGATTGTCCATATAGAATAAAATTACTTTCGGGTAACGTTAACATAAAGGGTACTACACCGTTGGGAAACTAGAAAGCGCACTTGATGCACGTCCTTCGATTAATATTGAATTTGACGGATTTAATTTATCTGGTCTTGTAGAGTCAGGTGCGGCTAAGACTTTGATACAACTCATTTGTTTGTTTTTCAATCTTTAATTGACATCGGTGCACCCGATGGGCAATTGTGTCCGGGTACTAGATTGAGATCCTTGTCACAACATCTAATTCCTACTCTAGGTATAGCATATATTTCTCTTTACCATACGTTATGTCCTTTCTTTGTAGTAGATTGCTATACTCATAGGTACAGATGTAATGGAAATTTGTGCAGCTGAAATTAGTTATAGAGATAAATTTGTTTCCTTGTGTGATATTCTACATCAGTGGATAGGTTTAGAGACTATAAATAGAGGAAGTGCAGGGATAATTCTAGAATTAGACCATTGGAAGATACAATTTCCTTCTTTATTTTCTGAGTCTGATATTAAAATCAGAGCTACTAAGGTTGTAGAAATGCATATTGATACAGGTAGTGTTAATCAGAGACCTTATAGGATACCTTTGAGTAGAAGACATCTTGTGGAATAAGAGTTAGATAGAATGCTTGAAAATGATATTATAGAGGCAAGTTATAGTCCCTGGGCTTCACCAGTCACTATAGTGCTGAAAAAGGACGATACCATTTGTCTTTGTGGGGACTATCGTAAGCTAAATGCAGTGACAATTAAAGATGCTTATCATCTGCCCAGGATACAGGATATTTTTGATCAACTTCATGGAGCTAACATTTTTACCACGATAGACTTAAAATCTGGTTATTGGTAGGTAATGGAAAGTAGACCTAAAACAGCTATTAATACGCATATTAGACTTTCAATTTAAACGCATGCAATTTGGATTAACTAATTAATGCACCTGCTGTTTTCCAAAGAATGATGAATGTTATTTTCTCAGAGTTTTGGGGAAAATGTTGTTTGATTTATTTAGATGATATCATAATTTATTCACATGACAAGGAAAGTCATCAACAAGATGTAGCTGACATTTTGGCCATCTCGCAGGATAATTATATGACTATTAAAGAATGAAAATGTGAATTTGGAGTGTCTGAAGTAAAACTCTTGGGTTACGTTCTATGTGAAGCAGGTTTAAAACCTGATCCTGAAAAAATTACTGCAATTAGGGATATGGCTTCTACAACTAGTAAAAAGGAAGTAAGACGTTTGCTAGGATCGGCAGGATATTAACGACAATTAATTCCTAATTATGCTGATGTCATAGCACCTATTACTTATTTAACTAGTAATAAATGTAGCTTTGTTTGGACCGTAGAATGTGAAAATGCTTGGAATGAGTTAATAAGTCTATTATCAGAATGTGTCCTACTATAATTTCCTGATCCTTCTAAGCCTTATAAATTGTATACAGATGCTTCTGATTACAGTTTGGGTGCTGTCCTGGTGCAGGAAGACAAAAAAGGGATAGCTAGGCCTGTACATTTAATGAGTACTAGATTTTCTTTTGCTCAACTAATTATCCTACTATAGAGAAAGAAGCATTTGCTATAATTTATTCATTAATTAAACTAAGACCTTACTTATATGGTGCTGAATTTACTATTTACACAGACCATGCTCCACTAAAATGTTTTTTCACTAAGGAAATCCGTTATACACATATTCAATATTGGGCAGTATTATTAGCAGAATTTTCAGCACCAATTGTCTATATGAAAGGAGTAGATAATGTATGGGCTGACATGCTGTCCAGATGGAAACCTAATACAGAGGCCAAGGAGCCAGTAGAGATGTTTGCATTTGATTCTATGTTGGCAGAACAGGCAATTCCATTTGAGCACTGTAAACTGCCATTCGATGAAGTCTTGAATGTGTAGAAGAAAATGCCCGAATATATGTTAGGGAGGAATGAAGAAAATAATTATTTGCTCATGGATAATCTTCTTTATTCAATGATTGCTCCTATACATAAAGATATGTATCCTTGACTAGTTTTGTCGGAGAGAGAGGGATTCTGTAATTAAAATACCCCATACTGAAGTATGTCATATGGCTATGTCCAAAGGCAGTGGCTACGCGTACGTGACCGTATTCGTAGATTCGAAGTCTAGGCGTACGCGCGTATGCGCCGTCGTTCCTCACGTATCTTTAGCAGTGTCTATGCGTACGTGACTGTATTCGTAGACTCGAAGTCTAGGTATACGTGTGCATGCGCCGCCGTTCCTCACATATCTTTAGCAGTGTCTACGCGTACATGACCGTCTTCGTGTAAGACACACTTCTCCATAATTTAGCATTACGTGTAGAGTTTATTTGTGGAAGCAGTAACCCTAACTCTAACCCTAACCATAACTCTAACTCTAACCCTAACCCTACAGAAGCGCACGCATGTACGCCTAGACTTCAACTCTACCCGTATGGTCATGTATGGGTAGACACTTCGATGTCCAAAACCCTGAGACAACTACAGGAACATTTTCGTTGGTCTGATATAGCTAGAGACGTCCACAAAATAATTACCAATTGTCCTAATTGTGTAGTGAACTGCAGCAGATGCACACGTGCGTATCCACAGTCAATGCCATTACCGGTAGCACCTGGTATCGTAATTGCTGTAGATCTTTCTGGTCCTTATCCAGTTAGTACCAATGGAAATAGATATTTACTGTCTATAATTGACCATTGTAGTGGTTGGGTAGAATATAAATCATTACCTGATAAATCAGTGAAAGGTGTTCATGATTAAATATTCAATGATTATATTCGTCACAATTCAATTCCATGTGAGTCTATTTCTGATAATGGGTTGGAATTTAAGAATAACATGATTATAGATCATTTTAGAGAACTTGGAGTAGAGGTAAGGCATATTACACCGTATCATCCACAGTCTAATGGGATGGTGGAACGTTATCATAGAACACTAAAAAGCATCTTGAGGAAGTTGGTACATTTTTGGGCTAATCTATTGGAAAGTTCTTTACCTGATGTGATATATGCGTATCGCACTGTACCTTCAGACAGTACAGGGTTTCTCCTTTTTTTCTAACTTATGGTAGACATCCAGGTACGAAAATAGTTCTTCACTATATTGTTCTACAGGTACAAAGGATTCAAACTTAGGGTATCGGATAGATGGCTTGTCTATTGCTCTAAATAAAGCAGTTGACAATTGACGGGAGAGTCGAAAATACAATATTGCTTGTGCGGATAAAAAGGCGTATGCAATTAAATTAAAACCAGGTGATAAAGTTGTTTTATTATTGAATGAATCTGGACCTTTGGAGCGAAAATATGATCCAGGATACATTTTAGTTAGAGCATGGGGTTCGGAGGTGACCGTGGTAGGGCTGAAGAATGATCGAATAATTGTTAATCGAGAAAAGGTTTGAATAGTTGATTCTAAAATTAATTGGGATAATTTGGCACCTAGATTAACTCGTACGGAGAGGTTAAATGGTAGGAGGCAACCTTTGCCATTCTATCCAATTGTTTCTGGCCAGGATAAACAAACTAATGTATTTTTGGTTGATAAAACAAAATAAGAACCTAAAGTAATACATTCTCGTGATATTGGTACTGGAGCGTTTATGCGCCAGCAGGCACGTAGAACAGAACCGCTTGTTGCTAGTTGTACTGTAATCCACAGAATTGACCAATCACAGCAAAGAACGCCGCGGAGTGATCGACGGCAGCACGGATGGCAGAGTGCTTTGGCTCTGCTGGATGGTAAAATTCTTTGTTCGGCCCCACTAATTGGGAATGATTGCACCATACCTAACCATTGCACTAATACGAAGCATGAACTAAAAATAGTGCAAGTCGACAGCTTTCGAACTGATCAACAGGGTTTACAAGGTTTAGTCATAAGAAATGTTTATGTTCATAACTAAACTTGCGCCATAGTTTGCGCATAGTAACGTCAGTTGCGCCACTAATAAACGTTGATTGCTAATTCAATGGAGTTACAGGCATGTTGGAGATAGGATAGACTCCACAATAGCATCACTATAGTAAGATTATTGACACTTTTACTTACTGATGCTTCTACTTACATTTCAGGATGGAAGATTTGTATAAAATTGAGAAATGATATAAACATGGACGGAGTTGTATAGACATTGTCATGTACATCCATGTGCCAAATAAATCTTGTTATTCTATCGTGACATAGATGATAAAACGTACACTGGTGGTGAACGTGATGTCACATTAACAATTAACAGATGAATTCTTTTCCCATTGACTTTCTATTTATCTAGGTTAATTGTTTGTAGCCAGATCTAGTGCAGGTGTGCACTTGGTGCATTACATAACATGGCAGACGCGAGGTTGCGATCAGCTGATCGAGCTGAAACTTGTTTATCTACTGGAAAACCTCTGAACTGTCACAGTAATTATGGAAATACTCTGGGTTCGTTAAAACTGTACACCATATAGCTCTGTTAAAACTTAAATGTTCTGGATTCGTTTTCAGGGTAGAATAAGCAGGTGGAGAAGTGAAACTCTGGATGTGGAGACGAATGCAAGAAATCAATGATGTTGCATGCTAGTTCTTGAGAGACAGCATTGAGTGTGTATTAACTTTTCTAGTTCCAAAAATCTTGCTCGGCAGATGCGTGGAGGACCAAGACCGCATGACGTAGCACCTTGATTCATGCATTACCGTAATAATCATAGTAATTTCTCAATCCTGAAAATTTATTTCAGACTACTAATCTATGTACTCTTTTGATACTCATTGTACTCACTCGGGGAAAAGTGAATGCGAATAGCAGATACAGTTCTTCTATTCGGGAAGGGGTAACTTTTTCGCGAATATATGGTATCCGTTTATAAATAATCAGACGCTCGGCGCGGGAGTATTCTTATCGGGTGTCAACGGCCATGCACGCGAAGCGACTACCGTTTTCGTCGTTTTGTTGTGGATGACAAAAGATCGGCATGGGCATGATGTCATCGGTCGGAACTATGATAGAGTTCCAAACATATGTTTATATTGTTTGAAATGCATGAATACCTACGACAGTTAGACACATGAAATAAAATAACTACGATATTGAGAGAATCTATTCTATATTACTATATGTATTACAAAGCATGAAGACAAATGTAAATATGAAATAAAATACTAATTAAGTTAACTTTCGTAAATCACTTTCCATTTCAATAAAGCATTATTCTATATATTGATATTACTTAATAAATATAAAAATAATAATAAAATAATATATATTTTTATTTTTTTACAGGTTTAGCATAGGCAGAGAGTAGATACGCTGTAGATAATTAAAAGCGAATGACAAGTATGTTTCCCTATAATCCGGGCCAGACACTGGAGCATTACGTAATTGGATTGAATTGATCTAACGTATAGGTATTCTTGTCGACGTCCACACCTGGACATAATATTTTTCAAAAATACTCTTCTCCGTTTTCGCACTGCGATGGCAAAAGATAATGCCTGGGGAGGCATAGGTAATGCCTAGGGCATGAAGAAGTCTTAATCAACTTTCAAAAGCGAGTGTCTGTTGGGAGCTCAGCTCAAATGATGAGAAAGATTCTTTCTTTTTTCTTTCTCTATTGTTCACTAGGTGATTGCATGAGATACTTTCCACTGCTTTTTGGCATAGATAATGCCTGGGGGGGAATAGGTAATGCCTAGGGCATTAAATGATCTCTAATCATTTTCACAAAAGCGAGTGTCTGTTGGGAGCTCAGCTCAAATGATTAGAAGGATTTCTTTTTTTTCTCTTAATCACTTTACAAAAGCGAGTCTGTGTGGACAGCTCAGCTAAAAAGTTGATGAAATTTTTTCTTGACATCCTTAATCACTTTACAAAAGCGAGGCTATGAAGACAGCTCAGCTAAAAAGTTGATCAAATTTTTTCTTGACATCCTTAATCACTTTACAAAAGCGAGTCTGTGAGGACTAGAAAGTATATGAAAATTGTTCCTTCTTAAGTTATTCATACAGAACAATTCATCTACAAACTATTAAACTACCACAAAACTGCAAAGCTATATTAGACTTTACAAAACTGCTATATCAGACTACAAAACTGTTGGCCGATAGTAATATACAGTAGATTGACAACTAGATTACTAATATTACTAGTTTTGCATATGAGTTTTTGCTTGGATCTGGCCAAGAAATACTATAAAATAACATGTTCATTTGAAATTCATGGACATAAAAATGTGTGGAATATTGACATTTATTCATGAAATGTTGGTTCATTTGAAAATTCATGGACATAAAAATGTGTCGAATATTGCCATTTATTCATGAAATGTTAGTTCATTTGAAATTCATGGACATAAATGTGTCGAATATTGCCATTTATTGTCATGAAAGGTTGGTTCATTTGAAATTCATGGACATAGAAATGTGTCGAATGTTGCCATTTATTCATGAAATGTTGGTTCATTTGAAAATTCATGGACATAAAAATGTGTCGATTATTGCCATTTATTGTCATACAATTTATTAACTTTATGCTGTCATTGACATCGTTGATATTAATTTATGGATCTGATCAATTGTCTTTTAGCTGGAAAATGCATATTGTTATGCTATAATCTGTGTGGATATATTTGAGAGTTGAAAGAAAAATACTTGAGGAAATGTATTATTCAAATTGACTTTACTGAATAAAACTCAGATATATGTTAACGCAAAGAAAGGTGAAACTTTCTGTGAATATGATGACCAAGATCGACAGCGACCCTGCAAGATTGGATCGATATTGTCAATATCGCAGCGCGAATGCAGTACTTCATAGGAGAACACTGGCATATATAATTAAATCGAAGAAATAATTGACATTTCACCGATTGAGACAATTAACATAAACAACGACCAATCAGATTGCGTGTTATAGAATTAGCAGGAGTGACTGCCGACTAAACTCAGTTTACTTGGCTGTATCCACTTGACCTAATTCCCATTCAAAGGAATGCTAGAGAAATGACCATCCTGACTAAGCCTCTAAATTAGTGCTTACACCAGGGACCCACGTGGGTTAAAAAGAAAATAATGGAAAAGAATTTAATATTTAATTTACTTTCTCTCCAATACTTGGTAAGGTGTAGAAATATGTTAGTTTCTGTACTCGAGATTAATACATGTCTGTATAAAACCGATATGCAGTGTTTACACTATGAACTTTTTTATTGAATCATTTAGGTGGTTAGAGGGGGTTGGAGAGAAAGGAGAGGGGGGGGGGGTGTCAATGCGATGCAAATTGTTTTTGGATTATTGGATTAAAAAGAAAATCACAAAGCCCCTTAGCATTGACACAAACATTTGCGTTGCCAGCATGCTTATCCCTAGTAATATTATTTCTAATATCACATGCTCACTGCCAGTTCAGGAATGATATTTTTCCGTTTTTAAGCGGATTTCCAGGGGTTTTCACAGCGTGGGGGCATTTCTTATATAGGTGTAAACGGAAATTTGCCGTCGGGATAATAATCTCGGCTTGATAACCGTTTTTTTTGCCTGAAATCACTATCATCCCTCTAGTTACACTGTGTGTTGTAGCACATACTGACCGCACCCCCCTGCCCCCTCCCCGACCCTACTGATCCCCAATGCCCCTCCACACATCTCTCATTTAGCTGTTGTTCACACCCCAGCAAAGCTTCTTAATCTACATGGCATTTTTATTAACAAAAATATAAAAACCCAAACAAATTAAAATAAATTTACAGACTGTAATACGGTGATTTTCTTGTATGTAGATCTTCTTTGGCACACCAATGCAAAGTAAATCATTTGTTTAATATAACTTTGTTGCCTTTAAAAGCATCGAAATATAAGTACACTTTAACAAATGTTATGACACAGGAGTACTTGAGTGCGAAGAACATCTCTCTTCAATGAAAATATATTTTAGCAAATGAAATAGGTAGTTTAGTGGTTCACCTTGAATCCGACACAATTGCTCTTTTCACCAACAAAAAAAAGAAAACTCATGGTTAAGTGAACAATTTTATTGTGAGTTTACAATAAGTGATCGTTTTAAAATCGAAGGGTTTAAATTCTTTTTGCACTCACTTTCTTTTATTTTCTGAGATAAATATATTAGGTTGATAATTATATAGACGACAGGTGAAAAAGCTGCATGCCTTCATGATGCAACATCTGCGTTCAATCATGAGGAAACCTGGAAGGACAAAGTGACAAATAAGGAAATACTCGAACGGACGGGGCTGCCCTCTATGGAAGATCTTCTGATCAAAAAGAATCTCCGGTGGACTGGACACCTCATGAGGATGTCATCAGACAGGCTACCAAAGCAGATCCTCTATTCTCAACTGTCTTCTGGCTACAGAAAGAGAGGGTGCCCTCGTCTCCGGTTCAAGGATACCATCAAGAGAAACCTGAAGCTGAGAGACATTAAGACCGACTCATGGACGCAACTCTCACAGCAGAGAGCTAAATGGAGAGCGGCAGTCAAGTAATGAAAGCAGTCTTTGTCGCATCGCGACCGACAGCATGATGACATTACTTCAGTTTGAAGCAACTTTCATCTTAAATTGCTCGCTTTAGAGATACTTAAAGTGCAGACATGCCAAATTAATTTTGGCAAGCACATCAAAACTGACCCCCATGGGCTTCAGCAGTAACAGGTTCTATTAAATTGAGTCAGCAGTCCCTTCTATGAGACAGACTTCATAGCTAGCTCGGCCTGTATAACTAAAGGTTAGAACTATTTAAAAAAACTAATTTTAATGAGTAAGCAATTTATTGGAGTAAAGAATACAAGATGTAAAATATTGCTCCTGTGGAGGGCTACTTGGGTCTTCGCCCCATATAGCTAAGGGTTTAGAATAATATAAGCGAATTTTTAGTAAGCAATTTATTGGAATACAAACATAAGAGCTATAAACTATAACTACCGTATATGTCCCAATAGACGTGCACTGCGCGAGTGCAGACAAATTGATGCACGTCTATTAAAAGTTAAAGAATTTCATGGATTTGTTTTTGTCGAGCCTCTGAAATAAAGTGGGATTGTCTTATTTTATGTGCATTCAGTCTGAATATGATCGTAAATTTGTGCATGCTTTCAATCTTGACATGGGGTGTGTGTTTCTATTGGGTAGCGTGCTTCTACTGTGACATAGACGGTATCACAATAAATTTGGTCATTGCAGACATCATAAACATAGTCTCAACCAATGTCGTATTCACCATTTAAGAATTGTCACAATTATTTTGCAAACACACACACAGACAAACAAATAAACACACACATTCACTTTTGTAGAAAGTACACAAATGTACAAAAGTATGGAAAAGTGAAACTGCCCAGACCCGGGATCGAACCGGGGACCTTTAGATCTTCAGTCTAACGCTCTCCCAACTGAGCTATCAAGGCTCTTGGGTTCTGGGCTGATAAAGGATGTAACTTTCTTTTGTGTGAACACACAAACAAACACACATATTCACTTTTATTTATACAGACGTTACTTCAAACTAAAGCATGTGTCCGTCAGTACCCTACCTGTCACATCCCAACTTCTTGAGTGCTGACTTTCATCACCCATACTCGCTCCTAATTAGTAACCATAGAAACCCCCTCCACCCTTCTGCAGGCAGCGGTGGACCACTGCTGCTCGAACAGTGCATTATACAAACACTGTTCAGTACCAATCTGTGTTCCCACTGTGTATGGGTGTGTGATCTAGTGTATTTATCCCAGAATATGGTAGGAATTCAAAACCATCGGCTTATGCACTGAATAGCCACATTATCAAGCAGCAATGCACACGCTATAAACCACCATATATGCATAACATTGCACTATTAAAAGATAACCAATACTAAAACCAAATCTAACTGACATACAACCACAGCATATGATTTAACCACTAGTGTACTTTACTGCACACTGTGTCTTGATGCAAATACCTTGCACTATGTTGAGTACCTATGCTGTACACTATACAGCATAGGCTGCTCCCGCACTTTTAATGTTCAGAATGGGGTCTGCTGCACACAATACAGCACATTCAACTTCCCTGCCACCATGTACAAACCAGATCTGATCACTCCAATGGCTGGAAGACCAGTGCCTCGGAGCTGACAAAATAAAATGTGTTCAGACGAATAAAAAATATTGACCAAAACAAAGAAAGAAAAAGTTCCGCTTCGCTGTCTCTTCTCTTAAATCGTCTCATTTGCACAATATGAGTGAGTTCGATCTGTTCTGTTGTTATGAGTTATATTCTTTTATTGAGAGATTGGTAGAATATTATGCTGGATATTCGTTATGTTAATGAATCTGCTCTCTTACCAAAGGTGGCTCCTGCTCCTAAGGATGGAAGTCCGGGTACCGACTCAAGGAAAGGTTCTACAGCTAAGAACGAACACGGTTACATTCCTCTGAACTGAAGTACATATAAACAATTGTTAATTATTCGCGAATTGAAGAAGACCTCAGCATTTTGGGTAATTTCCACAATTTGACATTTTCCCCATGAAAAAAACCCCAAACAAACAACCAAGACAGACTGTCTGAAGATGGTGGAGAAATTTAACCAAAAGTCAATATTGTTCAGAGGTCACTTTGAGCCTTGATTATCTGCTCTTTCCGGTGACATCAGAGGAAGCTTCTACTAAAGTAGATATTTGAAGATCTCAGTTCACAGGTGGCCAAAATATTTCTGTTATTTTGGATGGAAAAAGTCACAGCTCCTAGATAGCCAATTGCTGTAGAGCATTTTGATCACGTGATTGTCCACATGTTTGGTGTTAGAACTAATTGGTGTAGGGCAAAGTAAATATTGATTACAAGAAATACTCATCGTGGCATATGGCGCACTATTATATAACATCATTATTACTACATTTGTCTTTTTTTTGAGTGGGTAAGATATCATTTTATTTGCATATCACAGTAAGTCGCATTGACTTTTTAATTTCTTTTTGTGTGTGGTAATTTACTAGGTTTAGATGTAGAACTACCCTACCTAGCCAGCTATGTTAACCTCACTGACTGGTCTACATGGATAGCCCTCAGCGGTGGGGTGGAACTATGGGGATTTCCTTTAAGGCCCTGTCACACCTCACCGGATTGGCGGAAACGGACAGAAACCGAACAAAGTCTGTTTTGTGTCAGTACAAGTTTTGAACATGCACAAAACTAGGAACGGATGCCACCGGACTGACGTCTATGGTTCTTGTCCGGTTTGAGTTCGTTTCATCTGTTGGCTATCCATTCTGTCCGTTGCTCAATCCGGCGAGGTGTGACAGCTGCTTTATAGGTCTTATATCCGAGAAGCTATAAAACAAAGATGCAAAGGTAATTGATGATAGCCAGAGAAGTGGAGTGATGACAGGCCGACAAAGGTAGGAAGGGGGTCTGGAACATGTGGTTTATCAGGATAATAACTGCATGAGTCTAGTCTCCTTAGTTAGCAGGATAACAACTGTATGAGTCTAATCTAAGAGAGTTAGCAGGAAAATAACTATGCGTCTATTCTCCTGAGTTAACAGGCTAATAACTGCATGGGTCTAGTACCCTCAATTAGCAGGATAATAACTGCAGGAGTCTAGTCTCCTGAGTTAGCAGGATAACAACTGTATGAGTGGTCTCCTAGAGTGAGCAGGACAATAACTGAGTATTCTCCTGAGTTAGCAGGATAATAACTGCATGAGAGTAGCTAGTCTACACAGCAGGATAATAACTGCAGGCGTCAAGTCTCCTCAGTTAGGACAATAACTGCATAAGTCTAGTATCCTGAGTTAGCAGGATAATACATGCATGGGTCTAGTCTCCTGAGTTAACAGGATAATAACTGCATGAGTCTAGTCTCTTGAGTTAGCAGGATCTAGATAAGTGTTTTGGTTTTGAAAATTTGATGTTTTCATCGGACTATGCAGCTTTAAGTTGTGCAATGATAATGACAAGTTTTTGTTTGTTTGTATCATCTGTTTATAGTTGAATGCAATAATCATTTGAGATTTGCAACGAGTCCTGTGTATATTGGACACTGGGACATTATGTCGTTTATTGATTCTGTGAAAAAAGCCAAATGAGATCATGTTGATCAGATATAGAAGACATCACGGTTCCATAATTTCACATTAGTTGCAAGGTGATATGCAATACGAGTGTTTCAAGATACCGATGCTGGAACTCAACAGGCCACTAATCATGTTCCTGGCCGGCTAGCGTGGGGTGAAAGCACACTGCATCAATCTGGATAACTGATGCAGTGTACATGCTGGAAAACAGCAGGCCATTAATCATGTTCATGGCCAGCTAGCGTAGGGGGAAAGCACACTGCATCAATCTGGATAACTGATGCAGTGTACATGCTGGAACACAACAGGCCACTAATCATGTTCCTGGCCGGCTAACGGGGGGTGAAAGCACACTGCATCAATCTGGATAACTGATGCAGTGTACATGCTGGAACACAACAGGCCACTAATCATGTTCCTGGCCGGCTAGCGGGGGAGTGGGGGGGGGGGGGAAGGACACTGCATCATTCCGGATAACTGATGCAGTGTACATGCTGGAACACAGCAGGCCACTAACCATGTTCCTGGCCGGCCACCGTGGGGTGAAAGCACTGCATCAATCAAACTGACAACCATTGGACTTTCCAACGTTAATGGATTGTAAAGCTGATTGACTGATTGCAGGTTAACACTCTAACATCTTAGTTCATATCAGGATGGGCATCGACTTGCACACGTTGCTGCTTTATAGTGCTTCCCAACTGAGGTACCATGCCGCCATCTATGACCTGAATTTTATCCTGATGCTGATCCAACCAGTCCTTGCTTTATCCTAGTAATGTTAAGTATCATGCAAGGTAATAACAAATACCAATTGTGTAAGTCTTTGGTCGGGGATTGAACCCACGGCCTTCCATGTAGAAAGTTGATGCTCTTACTACTAAGTCATCCTGTCTGAGGTCATGCGTACTGTAAAACAGGCAAACGTTTATTAGTATAACTAACAAGTTGCAAGTTATTAATTGATCACGTTGTCCCCAATGAGGGGAAAGATTGAATAAATGACATATGCGTATCCTCTCGTTGTGTGAGTGCTTCCCAGTTGGTATAATGAGCTTTTTAGATTCCCGGAAGCACGTGACTTGAAGCTACTGCGCAGTAATGGAATCACACCAGTGATGGACACACTCTTTCAGAATTTTACATAATCAAGTTGTGATATTACTGAATGCCCGGCCACGTTT